>LPNX010605056.1:0-11616 GCA_001517045.1 Pseudotsuga menziesii
AATATCCAGAAGCCATTAGATGATTTCTCTACCGATGATTTGTTGGTGCCAATGTCCCAGGTGAGCTTGAAAGAAGAAGCAATCAAAGATTTGAAGGCAAAAAATGAAAAGGTAAAAGCTGAATTGGCCAAAGTAAATGAAAGTTAAAAGCAAATATTACAGGACAGGAATCAATTACAGAAGAAATTCAATGAGCTAAAAGAAAAATGCATTGGGAAAGGCCCTCTTCAGGGGGCAAAACATATCATTTGGGATACCTTGTGTATAGAGATTACCAAGTTCCGGCACTATCTAAATTTTATTGATGATTTGAATATAATGATAAATTTAGCTCACCAGAGATTAAAACTGGTAAACGAACATATGGAGAAAAGACCTCTTGCTACAGCTCAGAACACACTAAATTTTCTAAATTCACTGTCATATCAGAAGTTGCACGAATTGGGCATAAAGGACAGAGTATCAATAAAGATGTGGGCAAAGAAAATCATCCATAAGCATCACTTAATCAAAACGGTCCAAGATAAATCAGAAGGATTGCTTCTGCAGGTTAATAATTTTAAACAGGAGTTCAAAGAGCTGTTCGAGGACGGATTGCCTTCTTTCTGGGACGAAGAAGGGCGAATGTTCTCACAGGAACATTATCATAACCTGCTTGTTCAGTGCTGCATGGACCACTCCAAATTCAATGATTTGGAGAAAAGCCTGACAGGGAAGACCATTGTGGATATGCTCACAGAAGATTTCGAGATTCTGCAGAAGTTCGCCATCATTAGAAGCAGATTGCCCAGAAAGTCCTATGAAGCATATATGGAGCTCGAGGTATCAATTCGGGAAATGACAGAATGTGACACCCCAAATTCGGAGCAGTGGAAAGCCGTGGAGCGGTTTGGAAAGACAAAGTATATTCTCCATCCCTAGAAACAGGTGTCATGCACTGAAGAGCTGATGGGGCAAAGACGTGGAGCTGATGGGGCAAAGACGTGGAGCTGATGGGCAAAATTTTGTTATCAAGTTGATTTGTACTTTATGATCTGTTAGGATTGGATTTGTAACAAACTTCCTAGGGGTTAGGAATTCGGTTACAAACTCTAAATTAAGCCGATCATTCTGTTATTGGTCTTCTTGTTGGGAGACCTGTCATTTTATGTATAAATATGCATCTTTTTTAAGAGATGGGGGTTGGAACCCATCGGTTGGTGAATAATTTTGGAGAACATATCTGTTTTTTGATATAACAAAGTGAATGCATGAGAGTTCTGTCAGAGATTCATGTGTCGTTGATATTACAGTCTGTGCTTCTTTCTTTATGTGATTGTATTTCCCTTGTGTAACACTCCATTTTCTTTCTTCCTCGTATCTGGAAAATAGCGTTAGATGATTGGAATTCATGTGTTTATGCTCTGGTCATCATTTCATATATTATATGATTTTTTCTGCTAAAGTTGGTATAGAACTCATCCTTGTTGATGCTCTGTATTAATGGGTTGTTTCTTTATCTCTTCGGTTCCACCTGGATCAATTTGAATGACTGTGATGATGTGATTACCTTGCCTTTGATGGATATCATGTATATGTCTTTGTGGTATCTTTATATTGTATATGACTCCATGCCCAATGGTTATGTGATTGTTTCAGCCAAATACATAAATCTTTGAATGTTATTTTAAATCTGGTCCTGTTAAATCTTTATTGAGAGATCCCTCTTCGGAAGAAAATACCAGTTTCTTCCTAAAGCGGTTTTGTTGTTACCTTGGAGTTTACCTTTTACAACCTGGGTACATTCTGAGTGCTAACAAACTGGCGCCGTTGCCGGGGAACGAAAGTGCTTATCTGCCCCGGGAGAACGACAAAGATTAAGAAAGATTTATGTGGGCAAACAGGTATTTCAAAAAGAAAAGAAGGTTGTATATTTGCCCTAGCGACTTCATTGTGAAATTGTTTCAGAATTCAAGAACGACATTCTGGCTTCAAGAAGACATACACGAGGTATCTCTGATACCGAAATTCTGAAAAGTTTTGAGGATCCATAAAAGTTGTTTAAGAGAAAAAATAAAGAGAAGTTAGATTTTCCTTTGTTCGGCCCATCATCATCACCAGATTCTCGTATTAATCCAGCATGGGAAATCAATACTGCGCAGACCCTGTTGAGAACTAGATCTAAACCTGACCTCAAAAATACTGAGTTCAATCCTTGTAGGTTGAGAGCTAGGTCTGAATCCGACCTCAAAAATACTGAGTCCAATCCTCGTAGGTTAGAGTCCTATCTGTTAGATTCCCTCTGGAAGGACTTGCAACAAACCTCTAAAGCTAAAATAGCTACCTCCGAGCATTCTCAAAGTACTTCAGTTCCTGTGAACCCACCCAGACCAATGGCCGCTAGATTTGCTCCCTTGCGTTTGCCGGCTGTATTACATGATCTCCCCCAAAATTATTCTCAGAGAATTTCTTTATTTGATGGGGAAGGTGATATAACCACAAAACAACATGTTGCCAAGTTTGAAGATTTCATTGACTTGGAAGAAGTTGACTATCCTGATGTCAAACTACGGTTATTTGCCCAAAGTTTGTCTGGGGAGGCAAAGAAGTGGTTTAAAGACTTGCCTAATGGATCTATAGCAAATTTTCAGGCCTTTCAAAACGCCTTTCTGGATAGGTGGGACGATAAACAGAACCCTCTGCAACTTTTATCTCAGTACAATAGTCTCAAAAAGGGGGGTTTTGAGTCTGTTCATGAATTTTCAAGCAGATTCATGAGGGCTTGCAACTCTATTCCGGAAGACATAAAACCTTCTCCTGCAGCTGCTAAACTGCATTATGCTGGAGCTTTTGATAATGATTTTGCATTTTCATTGCGGGAAAGGAAATCGGCAACTCTTGCTGCCATGTTTACTGATGCCCTATAAGTGGAAGCTAACATGATGGCTAGTGGAAAGATGAAACATAGAGACATGGACAGGAGGAGAAAAGAAGAAAATATGCCTTCTACTTCATCTTCTTCCGTTGATGTTAAATTTGAGACGATGTTGAAGACTATGGAAAAGCCCTCTGTTCCTCCCCAGAATAGGAAGAGAAATCCAAGAAACCAAGAAGAACAGCCTATCCGTCCGCCTTTCCCTGAAAATTATGTTGGTGATGAAGAAGATCCACCTGAAAATGAGATTCATCTGTTTGGAGAACAGGATTCATAAATATATCTTACTGAAGAAGAACATAATATGTTTGCGCAGGAAGGTCCAAATGAAGAATTTGAAAATGAGCTATATCAGAGAGGTTATTTACATGCAATGGATGATGTGCAAAGGAAAATGAGACTGAGGAACAGGGATATCCCCATAAATAAAGGGAAGGCAAACCCAAATCAGCCTTCCTCTAGTTCTTTGAATGGAGAAAAAGGGAAAGGACTACAAAAGGAACCCTTTGTGAGTAAAGAGGTTGAAAATGAGTTACAAAGGGATAAAATAATAAAGAAGGCGACTCCGATTGATGTGGAAAATATTGGTGCTGGTTTTAACTTACAAAACGAGCTTTCAAAACTAAAAATATATGTTCCATTTAATGAGCTATTGAGAAACACTGAATACAGAGATACTATCACCAAAATGATCAAAAACCAAGGAGAATGGCAGTCAGACATTTTAGAATTGAATGATGATAATCCTGCTATTTCATTTGGACCAAAAGTTGAAAATTTAGAAGGTGAAGAGGTTCCTCCTTTCTATTTAAGTCTAAATGTGCATGACAAAGTGGTCCACAATGCTATGTTGAATTCAAGGGCATCCCATAATCTGATGCCTAAAGGAGTCGTGGAAAGTCTGGGATTAGAGGTGACTAGACCATATAAGGATTTATACTCATTTGATTCTAAGAGAGTAAAATGCCTTGGTTTGATTAAAGACTTGGTGGTGACCCTGAATAAATTGCCATCTAAAACTATAGTCATGGATGTGGTGGTAGCAGATATTCCACCCAAATTTGGGTTATTGCTGTCAAGATCTTGGACCTCCAGGCTGAAAGGTAGTTTACAGATGGACATGTCATATGCAATGATTCCTGTTCCAGATGGGAGCAGAAGGTTATATAGTGAAAAAAGAACTCCCTATGTGGTTAGCAGTCACGATAAACCTGAAGTCCATCACATATATGCCGTTGATACTGATTTGGGGTCTTCCATTTTCTTTAATGAGGCTGTCCCACATGAGGTAGAAAAGACATTGCAGGAGAAGTCTGAGGAAAATGATGAAAAATAAGTTTTGGAACAGGAAGCTTTGGAAGCAAAGCAGAAAAAAGAGGGCCAATGGATCATGTACTTTGATGGATATGTTGTAAAGGTTGGTGCTGGGGCTGGTGTATACATAATTTCTCCTATTCATGATTTCAAAGCTTTATCATACAAATTGCTATTTGAATGCACAAATAATGTGGCGGAGTATGAGGCTTTGTTATTAGGATTACGTGCTTTGAAAGATTTGGGGGCTCAAAGAGTCAGGATCTTGGGAGATTCTGAGTTGGTGATAAACCAGGTGAACGAGAGTTACCAAACCAGGCATCCTCGGATGAGAGCGTACAGAAATGAAGTATGGGATATGCTTGGTAATTTCTTCACAGAGCATACAATTTGGGTTGTCCCCAAGGTTGAAAATTTGGTGGCTAATTCTTTAGCAGTATCTGCTGGAAAGTTTGAAAACCCAATGGTTAGCAAAAAGGAATACCAGGTGGAGATTTTGAACAGACCTTCTATCCCTGACAATTCCAAATACTGGCAGGTGTTTGAAGATGATATGCAGATCCGAAGATTTCTAGAGTTATCAGGGGAGTTTGTGAATACTCATTTCGACAATGAAAATGACAATGATAGGACCCTTGGAGATGATGAAGAAATTGAAATAGAAGAAGAAGATGCTGAGAAGTTAAAGAAAACCTTGGGAGGTAAGGATATCATCCAGCTAAAAAATAATTTCATACCAAGAGGCCTGATCCCTTTAGAAAGGCTCTTTGATCAAAATGATGTTGCCAAGAACCCCAAAGTGAAACCTGTTGGTGATGCCATTGAAGATAAAAATATTGGCACTGAGGAGAATCCTAAAATCATAAAATTATCCAAGAAGCTGCGGGAAAGAGAGAAAGAGGAGTATGTAAAGTTGATGAAAAAATATACAATGTGTTTGCTTGGAGTTATGAAGACCTCAAAGAATATGATACATCTATCATACATCACACTATTCCTATAAAGCCTGGGGAGAAGCCTTTTAAACAGAAACTCGGGAGGATCAATCCTAAGCTGCTCCCTGTCATTGAGAAGGACATAAAGAAGTTATTTGATGCCAAGATCATTGTAACACTCAGATTTTCTAAATGGGTTGCGAATTTGGTCCCCGTCAGAAAGAAGAATGGAGAGATAAGACTGTGCATAGATTTCCGCAATTTGAATAAGGTCTCCATGAAAGACAACTATCCTCTACCCAAGATGGATCATATACTGCAGCAAGTGGTGGGAGCTGAAAGGATTTCGATGCTGGATGGTTTTTCCGGGTATAATCAGATCAAAGTGCTGCCAGAAGATCAGGAGAAAACTGCCTTTACTACACCATGGGGCACTTTCATGTATGCGAAGATGCCTTTTGGTTTGATGAATGCAGGCGCCACTTTCCAGCGGGCTATGGACATTGCCTTTGAAGGAGAAATTGGAAGTTTCATGGTAATTTATATGGATGATATCACAGTCTACTCAAAGTCTGACAGAGAACATCTGCATCATCTGGAGAAGGTCTTCATGAAGTGTAGGAAGTATGGCATATCTTTGAACCCTAAGAAGTCTAATTTTGCACTAGAAGAAGGAAAGCTGCTAGGCCATATAATATCCAAAGATGGCATAAAGATTGACCCTGAAAGAGTAAGTGCAATTCTGAGGGTAGGAGAACCCATAAGCAAAAAGGAGATACAATCATTTCTGGGACAGGTACATTTCTTGAGGAGATTTGTACCAAGCTTTGCTGAGATTTTGATGAATATTACAAATATGTTGAAGAAAGGTCATGAAATAAAGTGGAATATAGAAGCTAAGGAGTCATTTCGGGAAATCAAGAAAGCAATTTCAGAAGCTCCTGTTTTGATAAGTCTAGATTTCGCCAAAGATTTTTCAGTATTCTCATATGCTTCGGAACATACCATAGCAGCAGTATTATTGCAGAAAAATGATGAAAATTTGGAACAACCCATAGCCCTTTTCAGTAAAATGCTACGGGATGGGGAATTGAAATATGACATCATGGAAAAGCAGGCCTATGCTTTAATTAAAGCATTAGAGGATTTCAGAGTATATGTTTTGCATTCCCATGTAATTGCACATGTTCCAACTGTTGCAGTAAAAGCAATTTTGACTCAACCAGACCTCGAAGGAAGGAGGGCGAGGTGGATAGCTACATTATTGGAATATGATATAGAAATAAAACCCACGAAGTTGGTTAAAGGACAAGGGTTAGCAAAGATGATGACAAATTCAAATTGTGAATCTTTACAGATCAATTTTTTGACTCACCAGTCTGAACAGTTGGACACAGAGATAGAAGTGATGGCTGATTTTGTGGCCTCTCCATGGTATTCTGGTATTGTATATGTCCTCCGAAATTTGCAAGCACGAGAAGGATTAAGTAAATCAAGAGCAAGATCGGTAAAGTTGAAATCTGCTAAATTATGTATCATAAATAAATATCTTTATTGGAAAGATCCTGGAGGAGTTCTACTAAATTGTCTGTTGGAAGATGAAGCCCAGCAAGTTACCAAAGAATTTCACAAAGGAGACTACGGGGGACATCATTCTTGGAAAGTGACTGCAAACAAAATCCTGAGAGCTGGTTATTATTGGCCTACGTTATTCTCAGATGTATATAAAGAAATCAACAAATGTCATCAATGCCAAATTTTCGACGGTAAGAGAAAGGTACTGTCTCTCCCTCTTAATCCAATAACAGTTGAGGCTCCTTTCCAGCAATGGGGTTTGGATTTTATTGGTGAAATAAACCCCAATTCATCAGGTCAGCACAGGTGGATCTTGACAGCTACATACTATTTTACTAAATGGATAGAGGCAATTCCTACCAGGAGGGCCACTGAAAATGTGATCATGGATTTTCTTGAAGAAAATATATTGGCTCGATTCGGGTGTCCAAAAAGGATAGTAACTGACAACGCAGCTGCTTTCAAATCTAGGAAGATGATTAACTATTGTCATAAGTATCATATTAACCTCAATCACTCAACTGCATATTACCCTCAAGGAAATGGATTAGCTGAATCTTCAAATAAAAGCCTGGTGAGGATCATCAAAAAGTTGTTGGAAGATAATAAGAGGTCCTGGCACACCAAACTAAAATATGCTCTATGGGCTGACAGGATTAGTACTAAAAGAGCAATCGGCATGTCTCCATTCCAACTGGTATAATGGGCTGAAGTAATTTTTCCAACATCATTAGGGGTGCCAGTTATGAGATATTTCCAAGACCAGCAAGAAGAACCAAATCACATACAGCGAAGGATAAATCAGATCATTGAGCTAGAAGAACGAAGAAGTAAGGCTTACGACAAAGTGCAGTCACATCAGGAGAAAATGAAGAATACTTTTGACAGAAGAATCAAGGAAGAGCAGTTTCAGATTGGTGACCTGGTTTTGAAGTGGGATGCTCCAAATGAAGACAAGCATGGAAAGTTTGACCCTATGTGGGTAGGACCTTACGCTGTTGCTGGATACAGAGGACAAAATGCATTTTTGCTGGAATATACAAATGGGGTTCTTCTGGAGAGTAACCCTGTAAATGGAAGATATCTGAAGCATTACCTGTCCTGAAACGGAAGGTAAAGTTTGTATCATAGAATTGTACATATTTATTTCTCTTTACAAATAAATATGGATGGTAAGCCGAGTGTATTTGAAAGCTCGCAGTGAAAGCCCTAAGATTCAGGAGGCACGCCATTCCTTTTCTAAAAAGTATATAAAAATGATATATCTACAAAAACAAAAGATGGGTTTTTGAGAAGTTATTACGCAAAATAAAAAAACAGGCACCTGGTCTACGAGTTCTTTGATACCTCGCAGGGAGGATATCATCCCCGGATGGAGCCAGCTGTTAACACCATTATTTATCAAGGAGATGAAAGACCATGGTGGAGAAAGAAAAATAATGGTTGTTTGGATACTTTCGTTAAAGGATATATCGTAAAAATGGGACTATAGGCAAAAAAGCGATTAAGTCAACGAAGATCCTAAGCCGCGATGGAAGAAGGAAGAAAATCAATGGCTGATATTCTCTCCGCTCCTCAGAGATGCCAGGAAGATAAAGGTTTGTCCAAGCACTTATCGGGCGCACGGATCAACGGCCATCAAGTTGTTTCGGGCAGATCCACGGTCTATATCCAATCCGCTTCGTGAAGTTGCATCTTGGTTAAAGTAATACAGTCCGGCGGAATCAGGTACATGCTACTCAATCGAATGGCGGAAAGGTGAAGTCGGATCACATCCACGGTTGAGATTGATTCCAGAACTAGAACTTGCACGACCGATAAACCTAAAGCGCCCAGCGGAATGAGTTATCCGGTGATCGATCTGACGGTTGAAAATCAAAGTGAATCAAATCAACGGCTATTATGATTTCTAGAGAGTGAACTAGCGCGGTGGATAATTCCGAAGTGCCCAGCGGAATTTGGTACATGGTGTATGATCCAACGGTGGAAAGTTAAAGGCGTATCACATCAATGGCTGAGGATGATTCCGGGGATCAAAGCTGCACGACGGTTAAAGTGACGGAGCCCAGCGAAATTCGGTACGTGTCACCCGATCCAACGACTCACAAATAAAGGCTGGTCGCATCTACGGCTGTGAGGGATTCCGGAACATGAAGTTGCACGAGGAATAGCGTCGGGAAACTCAGCGGATTTGGATATCTCTTTCCCGATCTGACGGCGGGTGATAAAAGGCAGTTTCATCGACGGTGGGAGATCATTCCGGGATGGAGACTGGCACGTTGTTTATCACCAGGACACCTGGCGGAACGAGGTATGTGGCACGCGATCTAAAGGCCAAAAAATAAAGAGAAATCAGATCTAGGGTCTTGAATGAAGCCGGAAAATAGAAGTACACGGCAGTTAGGAACAGATGGTGGTTGTGGAAAATAAATGTTGTCCACGTGGCGAATTGTGTGGTTCTATAAAGGCAGGGTTGACCTCTCCAATGATTATTTTATTTGCTCGGGACCCGGCGAAAAGGACTTAGTAATTTGGCAGCTTCCATTTGTCACTTTCAGGCACGCTCCGAGCAGACGCCTCCACAGTAAGCCAGGTAGGACTTAAACCCTGTAACTCCTTCGTCCAATTACCATTGTAAATTAAGTAATGGACCAAGGGAGAGAAATTCGAGTATCTGGTCAGGTCGTGGATGACAGAGAGGAATTTTTAGTAGACAGACATAGGGGCATGTGCGACCCCTTCCTATCCATAGGGAGCGTGTCCGGAAGTAAAGAGAAATTGTGGTCTTATTACCCACAGGGGAATGACGTTCTGAATGTATGCAAGTCTTTTTTGTATCATTTCGCCCTTGAGCAAACCCTCCACTTCCCGGAATTTGCCGAGTGGTGTGCGGTGAACTATTCTCCCTCTCAGAGGATTATTGTGAGTCGGTCTACATCCAAAATACTTTGTAAAATTGATGCTTCAGTCGTCAGAGAAAACCTTAGTCTGCCCGAAAATTACCCTGTAAATCGTGAGTCTGTAAATGAATCTGTCCTTGCTGATTTTTTCAAAAATTGTGAAAGTGAAAGTCGCTGTCAATTATTGTCAAGTATACTGAAGGAAGGTCAGTCCCTTGAAGGTCTTTTCTTGCCTTACCCTTTGCACATTTTTAGGACTGAAGTGCAATTGGTAATGTCTCTGGTCTGTCAAGTGTTAGGTCTGGATGACGATTGTCATGTAGGTGATGTCATCTTTGGTTTCTTATTCAGAATAAATTCTTTAAGCCATGAGTCACAGTCAGTCCCTGTGCTTAATTTAGATGAGTACCTTGCCGAAGCGATTCACCTTCAGTTGATTGAGTTTCCAAAAGTCCAGTTCTTTAGGTTTCAAACATACTTGCTTAACATGCTATTATGCTCTAACGTTACTGAATTGAAATTTTTAAGTACTCTATGCTCTTCTGATTTGCCCAAGCAAATCAACATGTTTGAATTTGCTAATTCGATCATGTCTGAAATGTACAAAATGTTATTTGATGAGGACCTGCCCCGTGTTCTAGACGAGATGAGATGCCTAATGCAGTCTTCACCCGAAGATCGGGTGGGGGACTGGTTCCTGTACAGAGGTTACATAGTGTTAAGAATATATGGCTTTACTGGTCAGCCTTATAGGCTACCCTCCTTCTTGACCCCAAGGATTTTCACACTAGAGTTCACGAGGCAGAGATTGCTGTCTGAGGAAGAGCACTTTGGTGCTTTCAAAAAATCTTCAAACATTAAATTTCCACTTAAAGTCGGCCCTTTCATTTTTAAAGGTAAAGGCGCCCTGGCATTTATAGAAAAGTTGCTGGAGAATATGGATTTCATAAAAGATGTAAATGTGAATTACGACCCCCACCATGTGGTCTCATTGAGAAAACAGGGCAACAAAAATAAA
Organism: Pseudotsuga menziesii; assembly: GCA_001517045.1. Taxonomy (NCBI): domain Eukaryota; kingdom Viridiplantae; phylum Streptophyta; class Pinopsida; order Pinales; family Pinaceae; genus Pseudotsuga; species Pseudotsuga menziesii. The sequence continues at coordinate 10,657 of LPNX010605056.1, forward strand.
CCATTTGAGCATCAGGCTATTGACGGGTTAGCTGAAATGGCCAATTTGCTGCAGTGTACTGACAGGTCAAAGTCTGATGAAGAGACACATACTATACCTTTCTCAGCAACCCAAATAACAGAAGGTGCTGGTATTGTGGTCAAGAGGAGTTTGTCTGAAACTGAGAGTATGGATGTAGATGAAGAGGGGCCCCATAAAAAGGCAAAGCTGCTTGAAAGCGGTGAAATTGTAGATGAGGAAGTTTCTAATGGTTCCAAAAGGGTTGCCCTAGTTCCCATGAAAGCGGTGCAAGTAAGTCAATTCTCTTTTTAAAATGTGGAGGGTGATGTAGACAGTTTGGAATCATGCCACGTGTTTAAGTCGAAGGAAGAGTTAAAGGCCAGCTACATGGAGAAGAGGAAACAGTCTATGGAGGAGACGAGAAATTTGCTCCCGAAGGGGAGAAGTTTGTACAGTTCAAAAACCTATCTAGTCTCTGCTAGAGATGCTGAGAGAAATACATTTAAAATGGCTATGGTAAGCGACAAGAAAATGTCTGAAATGGAGATCCGGCTAGACAAAATCAGCACTCCGGATAAAATTCAACTTCACAAACAGACCAGCGATATCATCTACTCAGACTTACTACAAGCCATAGTGAGGATTAATAAATTGCAAGTTTTGATAGACAAACTGGAAATTCAATTGAAACATGATAAGGTGGAAAATAAAGCAAATGTGGTTCAGATTAGAAAGCTGCAAACAGACATTGCTAGTTCAGACAGCACCCACGTAGTCAAGAGGATGTTAGAGGAAAAGGACAATGCACTCCAGGTCCTGAAGAAGAAGCTGAAGATCCCAGGTGCTGAACATGTTCAGTCATACAGGACAGGAATCAATTACAGAAGAAATTCAATGAGCTAAAAGAAAAATGCATTGGGAAAGGCCCTCTTCAGGGGGCAAAACATATCATTTGGGATA
>LPNX010605056.1:12064-97854 GCA_001517045.1 Pseudotsuga menziesii
TAGAAAGTCTTATGAAGCATATATGGAGCTCGAGGTATCAATTCGGGAAATGACAGAATGTGACACCCCAAATTCGGAGCAGTGGAAAGCCGTGGAGCGGTTTGGAAAGACAAAGTATATTCTCCATCCCTAGAAACAGGTGTCATGCACTGAAGAGCTGATGGGGCAAATACGTGGAGCTGATGGGCGAAAGTTTGTTATCAAGTTGATTTGTACTTTATGATTTGTTAGGATTGGAGTTGTAACAAACTTCCTAGGGGTTAGGAATTCGGTTACAAACTCTAAATTAAGCCGATCATTCTGTTATTGATCTTCTTGTTGGGAGACCTGTCATTTTATGTATAAATATGCATCTTTTTTAAGAGATGGGGGTTGGAACCCATCGGGTGGTGAATAATTTTGGAGAACATATCTGTTTTTTGATATAACAAAGTGAATGCATGAGAGTTCTGTCAGAGATTCATGTGTCGTTGATATTACAGTCTGTGCTTCTTTCTTTATGTGATTGTATTTCCCTTCTGTAACACTTCATTTTGTTTCTTCCTCGTATCTGGAAAATAGCGTTAGATGATTGGAATTCATGTGTTTATGCTCTGGTCATCATTTCAGATATTATACGATTTTTTCTGCTAAAGTTGGTATAAAACTCATCCTTGTTGATGCTCTGTATTAATGGGTTGTTTCTTTATCTCTTCTGTTCCACCTGAATCAATTTGAATGACTGTGATGATGTGATTACCTTTCCTTTGATGGATATCATGTATATGTCTTTGTGGTATCTTTATATTGTATATGACTCCATGCCCAATGATTATGTGATTGTTTCAGCCAAATACATAAATATTTGAATGTTATTTTAAATATGGTCCTGTTAAATCTTTATTGAGAGATCCCTCTCTGGAAGAAAATACCAGTTTCTTCCTAAAGCGGTTTTGTTGTTACCTTGGAGTTTACCTTTTACAACCTAGGTACATTCTGAGTGCTAACAAGAGGATGGGGAGATAGATGAGAATTCGATTGTATGGACCTTCAACCACAAAAATCTTTAATTAAGCTTCCATGAGAGGTCTGAATGGCCTCTCCATCAACCAACTTGGAAAGGAATCCAACTCCCTCGAAATTGGTTCACAAGCAGGGAGAGTGAACACTCATCGTGCAATGGATAAGCAAAGGCTCTCCAAAATGCCAACGACCAATTAACAAATGATCAAAATCTATTATCCTTCCTCATGACATCCTTTTATTAAATTCACGAGGCCTCCTAAGGTCGACTTTCCCTCCATGAGCTTCCTCTGACTCATCTTAGTGGGTTAGTAACTCTCATGACACTTGTCTTCCTCTTCATGCTCTAGTTCTTTCCCCAATTCAAATGGCTTCCTATAACTCCCAAATTCGATCTCTTGGTGGCTATTTTTAGCCCTGACATGTCAAATTTGTCATATGTCAGCAATCAGGTCTGAATTTGTCATACTTGTCATAGAATCTTCCATCATTTGTTGTCATATAGTGTATAAAATCTCCTTCCAAGTGGCACACCTTGTCTTCTAGTCTCTTCCTCTTCCATGGGAGTTACCCTCCTTTACCAATTCGACTTCGTTGGCTCATTATATGATATTTGACACCACATTACCATCCAATAATGTTACATTACCCATGTGTTCGAATTTGGATGAATATCATGCCAAGTGTGCGAGGAATCTAGTCACCCAAAGGCTTCACAAGCTTCCAAGTGTCTTCATGAACCCATGCCACCTTATTTTCTTAGCATTTATCATTTATGTGATCCATTTACATGTAAATATGGTAAACTAAAGTCCTTTTGCTTCCCATAGACCCTTATTACAAAATTTATGTCTCCATCTCAACCTAGGGAACTAGTAGGTTGGTGAAAAATTATTTGCAAATAGTCTTATTTGGAATTTATTTAATTGGGGACATGACAATCTCCCACTTCACCATTCCATTACTTTGACATCGAATGACTTCACACTGAGGTTCCACTAGGCATTACGCTTTTAAGCGTAAATGAAAATATAATTAATAAAATAAAAAGTCCAATATTAAATTATTTAAAACTAATATAGATCCATCTTAACTCCGGATCTACCAAGTGTTATAGGGATCAAATCCCTTGACGTGAAAGCTTAAGTGTAAAATTTGAAGAAAAGTTTGCACCTCAAGGGATTTGATACTCTATGTGCTTGGTAGATATGAAGTTAAGATAAATCTATACTAGTTTAATATTGAATTTAAGTATGAATAATTTGGAAGTTTACAGATTCAAGACTAAAGAATATTTAGTTTGTTTAAAGTTTTGGGAAGCCATAAATTCAAAACTAAAGAATAATAAGACTTCAACAATAAAAATGAATACAACCTTGATAATGACCTAATCTCAACTCTAACAATTAATGATTATAAAAAACAACTACGATTATACAAAATAAATAAATTTAATTTAGTTACTATTTTTATTATTATTGTAAGTTGAGGAACCTTGTATTGCTGAAAAAGAAAGTAATGATACAAACAGATACCGCTACCTGCCCGAGGGCTAAGTGAGGCAGAAAGGAATAGCTGACTGCCAGGAGAAGATCCTGGAACATAGAAGCTGGATCCAAAATAGGATCATAGCAGAGGATAGTTGAAAGAGAAGCAATGGCTACGAGATTACAAAGAAGATGGGCTCGACCCTGAATAGGGCTGAGTCGCAGGTCTTCCTTTTTTTCCTAGTTTTTTCTTGACTTGTATCCATCCCCCAGAGGCTGGGGATACTAAGACAAGCTGCCGCGCATCGTTGGAATCATGGTGGAGTTCCTTATCAGAATCTGAAGAGGAAGATTCATGATGTCGTTTATGCCCTTGTGGAAGGCCGCATTTCGTGTTATCATCTTTCTTGAGGAGGCATGTGCCCCTCAGGCAGAGGTGGAGTGGGTCTCTGATCCTGTTTTTCTGCGGGTGAGTCTTCTTCAAGCTAATCGTCTTGATCGTTTTCTTCTTGCGGGGGCATCCAGGCTTGCCAGCTTTTGGCTCTATGGGCCTTCGATGATTTTTGCTATTGGGTCTTCCTTTGCGGGCATGCATTAAGAAGATGGCCCGTGAGTCTGCAGATCTTGCACCTGAAGGTTGTGTTTTCATAGTCCAAGGCTTAACTCCAGATGGAGTTGCCTAGTTTCAGGTTGATCTTGTCAGGAAGCCCTGAACTGATGTCAATGGTGGCACAGATGCAGGCAAAGGTAAAAAGACCTTATGCCGAGCGAGAATCATTGGAGGACTAAAACCAACCCAAAGCATCACCTATCCCTTTGAAGACTGATTGAGTCCATAAATGGATTGGTAAGTTAGGAAGCTGTACCCAGATGGGCACCTTCGTCACTACCATAGTTAGAGGGTCAAACTTAGGGAACTAGGGGGTTATGAAAAGCTCTACAGAACCCCAAAACAAAGGCCCTTTTCTCATAACCGAAAGAAGATCATCTTGTGAAGGAAAAATCACTAGAAAAAACCCTTTGGAGCATAGTAAAACCTGAGATTCCTCGGGCCAGTTTGAATTGATCCACGCGATGAGATCTTTCGTATTTGGCCACAGTCCATTGAATCTGCAAATTAGGGTCTGCTCCTTGAATTGAAGAATGTTCCCAAAGACTTCTGGTTGCTTAATCTCCAAGGTGGGAACCTCCTCGGATTTATCTACAATGTAGACTAGGTGAGGGATTTGGACCGGATTTTGAGCATCAGAGAGCCCTGCTTGTGTTGCATCCTTGAAGGACTTAGGCTGAGAAGCAGAGGGTCTATTGTTCCCTCCCTGTATACTAGCAACCAGGGAGATGTAGGCATCCTTTGAGATCCCAAGGCTGTGGAGTTGTCATCCTGTAAAGATGAGCCTCTGCAGTCCTGAAGGGGTTCCTTCTACCTGCTGAATCAAGAATTTCAACTGCAAAATAGAGATTAGTGGGGTCACTCGCAAGCAAAGAGAGGCCCCCTTCAGAGATATTACAAAAATCGAGAAGACCTTAGGGGATGGAGCAGCCAAGTCTAAAAGAGCTAGGTTCGCGTGCATACTTCCTGTCGGGGTTGATAGACCTAGGTTGTGAACAGGGATGCGAGAAGAGGCGCCCTACCATCGGGGGGCAGCATCCTGCGCACAAAGAATCTAGTGGCCATTGCTGGTGATCTTCTCCTCCTCCCACGTAGGCTTGGCAAATGTCGCGACTGACCCTGACTTGAGGCCATTCGTGGTTGAGATAGATCTTTCTGTCAGAGTGAGGGAAGACGAAAATGAAACCCTAGAAACCATGATCGGCACTCCTCAGCTCCAAGATGTCAATATCTAATTTAGTTACTAATTATAAAAGGTGGGAGTAGCCTATTTATTCCAGGTTTTGAACTTTTATGTGGTTTTTTATCGGAATTATAAATGTATTCAACACCTTCAAATACCTTTATGACACCTAGATTATGCAATTTTTATAGTTAATATATGTGATTTTAAGATGACTTACTTCTAGGTTACTTTGATGGAGCTCAAAAAGATGGATGGTGTGGTGCCGACATGATCTTACATTTGAGGAGGGACCATTCTATTACGCTAAGTATGGGAATCGAGAAGGGCACAAATACTCTGGCGAAACTCCTTGCTTTATGGGGTCTGCTTTGGTTTGCAAAGAAACGAGGCTTTTTGGAATTAAGGGTTGTTGGAGATTCCAAAGTTGTTATTGACCGGGTAAATGGTTTCAACTCTTTGTAGTCTCTGAACTTGTTAAACTGGATGAAGAGGGTGAAGATTTTGATTCAACATTTTGCTTTCATCTCGTTTAGTCACTTTTATTGCATCTACAATCAGGAGGTTGATGTCATCTCTAAAAAGGCAATTGGAGAAATGCATGGCTCTATTTTTTTCTCATAATTTATGGATGAAAAACTTTATTGACTTTGGTTCTTATTATGTATTTTGAGGTCCTTTATGTTGAGTTTGATAGCTTAGATAGATTATAGTTTTGTGATATCAATTCAGTGTTGATGACATGTTGATTGTCTAAATAGCCTTTTGAAAAAAAACTAGTATATGTACCTTTAATTCTCTTTCATAAATAACAAATTGCATGCTTATTTTTTAATGGTTTTTTTAGATTTCCAATGACAAAAAAAAATATAGTCGAAATTTTGTAAGACATATAATATTTAGTCTATACTTTCTCAATTTTTATTTATTTTTAAATAGTGTAAACTACAAACTTGTTCCAACGAACTCCATATTTAAAAAAGAATTAATGTACTTAATAAGTAAAAAGTAATAATAAATATTTGACTATTTACTTAACATGTAAAAAGCAATAATAAACATTCGACATAATTTTCAATAGTTGAGGGCGAAGCAATTGATCAGCTACCTTAGCTAACACACCAAAAAACCCATTGCGGCGGGACACGCAGGTCCTATTTGGAAATCATTATTACATAGAACACAGAGGCTCTTCACTGCTGACACCTTTTAAGACAATACTCTTTGAGCTCTGGGGTGTCGTGAGATATTGGGGGTAAATTCTTTGTGATCTCGTCTTGCAGGAGACTAAAATTCCTTGAGGTTTGAGCCATAATTTTTTGCGAAAATGGTTTTAGCAGAGCTAGGCGGGAGCATCTCCCGCGCCATCCAGCAGATGAGCAATGCCACAATTATTGACGAGAAAGCATTGAACGAATGCCTGAACGAGATTTCGAGGGCATTACTGCAGTCTGATGTTCAATTCAAAATGGTCCGTGACATGCAGATGAACATTAAAAAGATTGTCAATTTGGAAGATCTCGCCGCTGGTCACAACAAACGCCGGATCATTCAACAGGTACTTTAAGCCCTCTAACCCTTTACTCCTAGAATTTGACCGATAATCCTAACCCTAAACACAAATCCCACTAAAAACCTAATTTGGGTATTAATTGTATTATCAAGGGATGTGGCAGATTGAAAATAAGTACGAATTACTGCCTAATAAGATCGTGCCATTTATACAATATTGAGTTAGGGCAGTGCGATAGAATTAGGTGGTTCTTACTTAATTTGGTCTATAGCAATTGTGCTAGGGGTCCTCTGATGTTGAATTTATTTGTCAGTGGATCTCCCTTGTCAAAAATAAAAGCGTAAATGAAGTTATGGCCTGAAAACGCAGTCTATGGTCTTGCTAACGATTTTTTGGTCCCCAAACGTTTGAAAAATCTTAGAAAAACAAGGGTACTATTCTATAAATTGCAGTCCAAAATTAAATCGTTTGACAGTTGAAGACCCTTACAGTCTTAAATAACAAAGAATGGTGAAGAATACGTTTTTTTCTTTTCATTTTGCGCTCTTATAGAGTTCTAGTCAACTGTAGGGAGCTGGTGAATTTGTTGAACCTCACCAAGTTTTAGTCAAACTAGGTGAGGCTGGTTAAACTTACCAAATTTGATTGTAACTTGAAAAGTTTGGGTGAAAGTTCACGTACTGAGTTTCGACAATTCCTGTTCCATTGAAGTATGTTAGGTTGGATGGCAATGACAACTAGCTCAAAGTAGCAAGTCGTACACTGGAGACCAACTATAAATGCAAATCCCTTGCTTGATGGATGAGATGATAGTGGGCCATTATCTCAAAATGGACATGTTCGATTTGTTTCTGGTCGACATGGACTAATGAAAAGGCAAATCAAATTTAATAAGTTTTCATCGCATGATAATCTGATCTGCATTTGAAGATCATCAAATTGTAAAGTAGAAAACGAAACTTATTTAAACACCTATCAAAACGTTGGATCTGCAAATGCTAAATTAATGGACCGTCAATTCAAGAGTGTAGATATTACATATTATGGGATTAGATCAAACTTGCAGGTAGAGAGAAATCTGATACAAGTAAAATAATTTTGGACATGCACAAAAGTTAAAACAGCATACTAAAATCTGTAGCAGCTATAACATGTCTGTAGCTACGACAACTTTCTATAACACACAGGCTGCACACAGTGCAGGCAACCTCTCACAGCAAAACCTCACATCAACCAAACTATTTCATGCATCCTTCTTCTCCTTTATAGACTAAGGGAAGGAGGGGGTTACAAAGTGGCTAATCAATAACCTAAAGGAATGTGCCCTCGTGGGGGAGTAACTCCCATCACTGCATGAGCCAACCAGGAGTAATTTGTGCCACTATAAGTGTAACCTCCAGCAATGAATGAGCCACCTGGAAAAGTGTGCCCTAACTAGTGAAGGTGCACAAAATCTCTCACAGCAAAACCTCACATCAACCAACCTATCTATCCTCCTCCTTTATAGACCAAGGGAAGGAGCAGGTTACAAAGAGGCTAATCAATAACCTCAAGGAATGTGCCCTTATGGGGGAGTAACTCCCATCACTGAATGAGCCGTTGAGAAATAATGTGCGCCAATCATAAGTGTAACCTCCAGCATTGAATGTGCCACCTGGATAAGTGTGCCTTCACTAGAGGTGTAACTCCCAGCATTGTTGCATCTCTCCATTAGTTGTAAATCCTGAATATGAATGTATCCCACCAGCTGAAGTAAATGTGCTTCACACTTGTGTAACTCCTCAAGGATGAAAGTGCCTTTCTAAACTTAGATTTAGGTGCCTTCAGTAGCAACTCGTTTACATGAGAATCTCTACCCACTGTTGCGCCCTCTTTCCATCAATGGTCAAGCAATCTATCACATTTTGTCTAAATCTGCTTATCACACTACATAATAATGGAGAACAACTTGGAGCAGCCAGGTAAACCGTAAAACTAACACAATTGTCGTGGCACATTTTAGTTACAAAAATTGCAACTACCTGTTATTCTCTAACTAAAAATTACGACATTGTATAATTATACGTGCTAACCAAATAAAGAGTTCATATTTAGAAGTAGAGATAGGTAGAAGTAATATATGATTATGATCTTATGGTGAAATGAGGTACATATGCAACTCCTAGCAAAAAGATCATTGCTGATTAAAGATGCCAAATTGTTAGACCAGGTCTCTTATTCTGATTATATAGTCGTTTTAGTTGCGCTAAGGAAGAAGATATGAATTTCATTGTATATACCCTTTCGTTTTCCATTTATTTTTTGTTGCTAGTGTAAATGCTTTTTTTGTATATATATATATATATATATATGAATTTGATCGTTTCTTTAGGAAAGCTTGATATTGTGAATAGTTAGGGAATTCAAGTTCTGTACTTTGTATTTCATACTGTAATGATTTATTTGTGCATTTTTTCTTTTGGTTTTTTACACATAACAATATCAAATTTTGTGGGGTTGCATAGTGTAAAATCTATATTAGGACACACACAGACCTTGGACTAGAAATTAGTTCATCTCAGAGATGGTTGCCAACTTGCCATACAACAGGACACTATCAAAGCAATTCACAACCCCACTAGAAAATCACATTTGGTTATAGGTTTGGTAATCTTTGCTCAAGCATTAGTGGATATGGCAACTTCGATAATTCCTTTGAGAACTGGACAAGAGGGCGAACTCAACAACATGCCGAAAGTTTTGTTGATCATACCAACGAAATGCATCTGGAAGTCGAAGAGGCGATTGTAGGAACTCCTTTGCATATTGGTATGATGTGAACTATCCCAAGATCTGAGATGATACCTTCACTCAAGCCTTGGAGAAGTAGAGCGACTCCTTGGTGGAGGGCATATGGATCCCTGTGGTATGGGAAGAAGGATGTGATTGTCTTGGCGGTATTTGGCCTAGGGGAAGCTTGAACGGAATGGCATCTAAAACTGAGGACCTCTCTCATGAACAAGGTCAAAGATCTCTAGTTCAGGTACCTCTAAAAATTAGAGAGGGATTTTTGTGACTTTCTAAAAAGACGGTAGAACCTCCACTGGATCTCATAATAAAGGGGGTAGTGGAAAATTAAATGCTCCCTTGTTTCCATCTCTTGAAGGTGGCATAGTTGGTATACGTATCTATTCGTGCAAGCTAGTGCTTGGCCTCAACCCGAAGCTCTATCCCAAGGGATGTTGAGGGCATACATTGAGTGGCGATGCCTATATAAGGGTATAATAATGAGGTTATCCCTCAACTCCATGAAGTGCTCTACATAAAAATCTAGCTTGGGGATCATTTCGCTTGATGTGTTGGTCCAAGTGGCTTGGATGTATTGCCTATAGCTGTCATCTTTGGTGCTCCTATTCAAAACCTACCTTGTAAGCAAGAGATGGCTAGGTGTATTTAAAGAGTATTTGGATACGGGAAGGAGGTTTGTTGAAATACCAACTGATTGTAATAGGTGGGAAACTATAAAAAACCAAGAACAAGCATGCCTTTTGGGTGGGGCATGGTGTGGGGGTGGGTTAATTAAAGAAATGGCCTATGAGGAGCAATAAGTAAGGATACCAGTCTTGACCAATTGTTGAGTTGGAAAAACTCCAAACGTGATGTAGGATTGAGCCTAGGTTGAACACAGTCTCTAGCCATAGGTCATCCCCAAACTCCACTCGAATAATGGTTTGAGGGATTCTTTGCTTGAATTTGATCATATGTAGAAAGGGGAGGGTTTGAATTTTCCTTGACTTTGTTGATTTTTTTGAGCAGCATCGAGAGCCCTTCTCTTAGAAGAATGGGACCACTTGGTCCGGGACCACGGTGAAGACTCAAACCAGTCTTGAGTGACCATTCTGTTGAATGGTAGATATCTGGTTTGGGACCATGATATAGACCCAGTTCTGCCCTGGGTAGACTCAACCCAGTGTTGAGTGACCATTCTGTTGAATGGTATACATTTGGTTCGGGACCACGTTGTGGACCGGTCTAGTACTGGTAGACTCAGCCTAGTTCTGAGTAGCCATTCTCTTGGAGAATGGAGGCACCTGGTCTATTAACAGGAAGGCACTGTAAGCCCTAGACTGGGTCTAGGAATGCGTGGTACTCTGACCCTTGATCTATGGGCTTTGTGTACTTCTCCAAGGATTAGCTACCCTTGGTTAAGTTACCCTAGTATCAGATCTAGGTGTCACACAGAGTGTGAGATAAAAGCATTAGTAACTCTCTTAGTTTATGATGATGTACTTTTGGAATAAAAAAGTACCACAGGTAATGATCACAGGGGCACTTGGAAAAAGGCCAAAGTCAAAAGTAAAAAGTAAATAAGGACTTTTGGACCACAAGAAAAGGACCATAGGTGGAAGTCAAATTAAATAAGGACTTTTGGTAAAAGTCAAAAGACCTTTTTGGTAAGAAGGTAAAAGTGAAATTAGGAAAAGATTAAAATATTATTATTTTATCTTTTCTAATTTTGGTCCACTTATAGATGAATGAAGACTATAAAAGAAGATCAAGTCTTCTCATTGTTACACATAAGTTTGATCTCATAGGTGAAGCTGCTATTATTGAAGGAGACTGTTTTATGTTTTGCCTCAGCTAGGGCATCCATTCTTAGCAAACCCTCAGCTAGGGTTTTTATCCGCAAATCTACTTTCAGCATTTTTGGACAACCACCTTTAGCATTTGTTTTTCTTGGCATCCTTCTCCAATTTTTCCCAGGCAGATCGGGCAACTCTCTTCTCTTCTCACGGGCTGTGTCTTACTGTTTTTGGGCAAGGGTACTGTCCCTTCTTTTCCATGCAGCTCAACCCGTGAGGGCCGAGGCTCTTTAGGCACCCTTGGGTAGCCCTAGAGCTGACCCTTAGGGCTGTCGTGAGCCGCCAACACCTCTAGGCAGCCCACAAGGCTCACTCGTGAGGGTGCTGTAGCAGCCCGTGGCTGCACAGCGCTCAGGGCAACCCACGGGCTACCCTGTGAGGGTTCAGACAGGCTGCCAAGCAGCACCAGGCCTGCACAAGACACCCAGACACCAGCAGAAGGGCAGATCGGGAAAGCAAAAGGACAACCAGGTAGTTTTTGGATAGATCCGTACATTCAGCAAGGTACAGACAGTCAGGTACATTCAGATCTGAACTGGGCTGTCTGTGATTTTTCGGGCAGGAGAGAGAAAAACCTATTTTTCTGATAAAGCACTAAATTGAGCATTTTTGTAAATCTGGAAATTGTGGATCTGGGGTTTGAAATTCTCAGTCTGATTTTTTACTGAGATATTCTACTATAATTGTGGTAAAAAATTTAAAACCCATATTTGGGTTTGAGAAACTTTTTGAAGAATTTCCTAAGTCATCTCATTTACGAGATGAGCTACTAATGCTTTTTGGGGTTTTTGTCCTTTGAAGGTTTCCCCAATGAAAAACTCTTGTGTCCATTGTGCTGATGTGATGAATGTGTTTTGAGTCTTTGACTGCACTTATTATTTGTTTAAGCTCATCTGCAAATTTTTTAAGTTATATGCTAATGCTAAAATTCCATAGACTTGACCTAGTTAGACTCTAGCAAACTAGGCCCCCAAACTTCCAAACCATAGAGTACGATGGGCCAAATGATTGTGTCCATGAGGAAAAACTTGGATGATATTTCTTGGAATGGTTCTAGAAGCATTGTCTCTTGAGCAAAGTTAGGGAGTTGTATCGTTTGTTGACCTAGGGTTGGAGAACTTGCCTCAAACCAAAATGAGGCCTTAAGAATTAGACCCCTAAGTAAGTGTGCATTGTGGTAGTTTAATAGGATGTTCTTGGATCTGTTGAAGATCATAACCTTGGTTGACCATCCAATAACAAGCATCACATAATTGTAACAAGGCATTCAACTATCTTTGTAGACCTAAGTTGCCAGGAAACGTGGGTGCGAGGACGGGGATGCTATTTTTTGAAACAAGGTACTTTGTTTTGTCGGGGTACTGTAGATATATATTACATATGTCTACATATATATGATATATGAGTGAAAAATTGCATGATATATATATATATCTATCTATCTATCTATCTATCTATATATATATATATCTGTGTGTGTGTGGGTGTGTCACTCATATATATATATATAAATATGTCTGTGTCGACTATCACTGCTCATTATATATATATATATATATATATATATCTGTGTGTGTGTGGGTGTGTCACTCATATATATATATATATATATATGTCTGTGTCGACTATCACTGCTCATTATATATATATATATATATATATATATCTGTGTGTGTGTGGGTGTGTCACTCATATATATATATATATATATATGTCTGTGTCGACTATCACTGCTCATTGATGAGTGAAACAAGGCCGTCGATTGTGGGTTTAATGTGCCGTCGAACAAAGGAAAACATTGAGATATTAGATATGAAGTCTTGATATGAATTTAGGTTGGGGAGGGAGGTACCTTTCCCCTTTAATTATTAATTATTAATTGCTTAAACAAATGTTTGACCCAGTATTGAACCTAGGTCAAGGTACGATGAACCCAAGGTTGAGGTACGACGAACCCAATCATCCAAAAGAACCCTATTTTGATCGTCGACAAATCGGGTTTTTCACTTGTGAACCGGTTTCATCTGGGTTTGTCAATGAAGAATCCATACTTGAACTGGGGATGTAGGTTCGTGAACCTGGTTCGGGTTTGTGAACCCTACCCTTGGGTACGCGGACCCATGCAACATAGTGGTAGACCCTCTAAGGACGAAGACATGAGGATCACATATCTTCAAAGAGGAGGAAGTAAATCAATACATGTTGAAGAGGCATCCATTGCTATCTTGGATATGTTCATTGATGAAGAGTCGTATCTCATCAATATATATCCCAAATAAGTTAGGGGAGAAGGGGCACCCCTACGTGATCCCAATAGTGCTTTTGATAAAATTTGATACCTCTCGAGTTGAGGGGAGACAACTAACTTATAGAGATGCATGATAACAATGATAAGGGTCTCTAAAATGCAAACGTTTGTGAGCACTTGGGAAAGGGCCTCTCGTGGGTATGAGTCAGTCGCCTTTAGAAAGTCACCAAAGTAATTGTAAACATTTGAAGAGTGATGTCTTGCCTCCTCATTAATGGCTCATGGTATAAGAATGTGGTCAATGGTTTGGTGTGTTGGATGAAACCTTGTTTGCCCTTTGGCCCAAAGGTATCGTCTCTCAAGCTCATCAATTAAACACAGATGAAGAGTTGTAGCATAGAGCTTGAAGAACTTGTGACTAACCATGATTGTTTTGTAACTATTCAAATCAACGTTGAGACCCATTGTGTGGATCAAGTGTATAATGTGATGAAACCATGGCTGTGGGAATCCTGTGCATACAACGTGATTAAATAAATAAGTCAAGTGATCATCAAGAGCATGTCTAAAGATAGCTCAGTGTGAAAGCCCTTCGCTGTTAAAGATAGTGCAACTGCGAGAGCCATTCTCTGAATGGCACCCTAGTTAGTTAACTAGGGTTCGTGGTCAGTTAACCAGGCAGTGTAAGTCCCTAGCAGATACCCTAGATCCCCTAGCAGCCTATTGGGGTTCTTGGTTTGGGACCAAGCAGGTTGATGCATGTGGCTAGGGCCCCTATCTGTATCTATGGCATTCTGGTTGGGGACCAGACAATGCTTGGTCATAAGGACCAAGTAGATCCTGCAGGTTGAGACAGAGACAACCTACTATGGGACTTGGAAGATTCTTGATCAAGGACCAAGCAGGTCTTGCAGGTGGTTGATCGACATTTAGTCTGGGTCTGAAGCTCAGCCTGGGGTTGAGGACCATTCTCCAAAGAATGGAGGACCTAGTTAGGGACCAAGAGGTTGATCAACATGATTCAGTCTGGGACTGAAGCTCAGCCTAGGGCTGAGAGCCATTATTTAAGAATGAAGGATCTTGGTTAGTTAACCAAGATGATGATGTGTGACACCCTCCTCTCCTAGGTCTTCGAGGTGTTTGAGCTCGGTTGTTTCATCAAGGGATTGGCGATGGAGTTACTAGCATCGACCTTAGGAGCAGTCAGGAGGACCAAAGGATCACATCATCTAATGTGAACCTTCCTTATATGGTGATGATAAAACTTCCAATTATTGTATGGAACACTTGTGAACCACATACATTGAGAGAAAAAGATAAAGGGTTGTCTTCCCACCTTGTTGGTACACCTTTGGTCTTGTGGGTAAAATGGTTGTCTTCCCACCTTGTTGGTACACCTTTGGTCTTGTGGGTAGAAGGGTTGTTTTCCCACTTTGTTGTGTTACCTCTTGTTGACTTGTGGACCTTATGTTTGATTTGGTCTTGTGTTGACCTCTCCCTTTTTGTGCTAGCGCCCCTCTTTAATGTGGTACCTTAACCCTTGTTATGATTTATTTTATGTAACCCTCCCTATTTGTGTGATGTCTTGACCTAACTTTATGGTAACCCTATAGTCAATAAAGTTTTAGAAGGGAGAACCTTTTAGAAGCCTTTTAAAGTTATAAATAGAGATTTAGATTTCATTATGAGATTATCTTGTGAAGAAGATGAGATGAGATCTGATTCGTTTAGGGTTCCACTTCTCTGGTGTTGATGATGTCTAGGGTTCTATCGTTGCTAGGGAGTGTACCGCCACTTGTGTGAGGGTTCCTTTGCTGTTAGGAAGCAAGCCGCTGTTGGTGGTTGAGGGTTTCACTGTATGCTATGGTTTTTGTCCTACTAGTTTAGACTGTTGTTGTTTGAGTCTACCACTGCTGCCCGTGAGAGTGCCGCTACTGTTTGTGAGGGTGCCACTCCTTATGAGGGTACCTGTTAAAGAAATGTAATTGCGAAAGATATTCTATTTTGTATTATTATTGTTATTACCCCTTCCAGAGCTGTTGTTCCTTCGATTAGGGATGTCATTGATGTAATTGGTCATGTAAAGTCTTGAGGTAAAACCTCCATTGTAAGTCTGTTTAGTAGTACCCACAAAAGTATTATTAAATGTAATTTTGAGTCTCCCAAGGCAAGTCGGCCTTGATGGGGAGGATAGGTCGGGCCAGTTGGGTTATTAGACTTTTCCACTGATTAGTATAAATAGGAGAGGCTCCTCCCTCATTTGGGCAAGCAGACAAGCAACATAACTCAACAGTTACGCTAGAGAGAGAAAGAACAGTCCATCTGGGAGAGAGGAAATAGTCCAGGATCATTCTTGGGGTCTTATAAGTCTTATTGTTTGGGCCTTACACTGTACTTGGTTGAAGTCTATATTGAGGAAGTTTTGCTAGGTTTTCTTCCCCATGAGGGTTTCCCAGGATAAATCCCTGTGTTCTTTTGTGTCGTTGTGCTTGTCTTTCTTTCAGTCATCCTTTTGTATATGGTTATGATGTCATGATGCTA
Organism: Pseudotsuga menziesii; assembly: GCA_001517045.1. Taxonomy (NCBI): domain Eukaryota; kingdom Viridiplantae; phylum Streptophyta; class Pinopsida; order Pinales; family Pinaceae; genus Pseudotsuga; species Pseudotsuga menziesii. The sequence goes on from LPNX010605056.1 coordinate 27,271, forward strand.
AATGTTATCAGATATTGTATAACCATTAAAAACTTAACATGGTATCAGAGCCACCCTGAAATAAGTCTTTGTGCAGCCGAAACACTGCTACAGCTACAACTACTGAAGATTAGGGTTTCATGCTTGAAGTATTCGTCTATAGATATTGATCTGGCTTTCCTGTTCAGTAAATGAAAAATGATTGAAGCTCTATATATTGAAGTGGGCGAACTATAATAAATATAGATTGTCCCTTACCTGGTGTGAAGGAAAGAAAGGAGGCCTTTACCAAATCTTATGACCAAGTGCCCTTCTTACTTGCCTTCCCTTCTAAGCGTGCGTTAGCGACGAGCGTCAGCTTTGCCTTTCAACCCTACTGACCTAGAAAGCAAAAACTAGTCATCTTGGGACTTTTGCTATAACTCGAGATTGGAGAGGGCTCAAGATCTGAAACTTTTACAGGACGGAGATGAAATCTTCCTGTACCTTGTGTGAAAGTTTCAGCCTTAGATTCGCTACACTTCAGGAGATATGATTCCTCCAAATCAGGGTTCCAGCCTCCTCTAGAATACATTCATAAACAGGTGACCTAGAGAGAATTGCTATATCTCGGCCTAGGAAGGTCGAAATCAAATTTCACAAGATGTTGCAGATAGGGCATGGACTGTACTTTTTGTGGTCATAGTTTCAGACCCCGAAGGTCAAACAAATCACCTTGGGAAAACTTGCACTAGTACCACTTGGAGAATCAAATTCTTCTCTAACCTGTGGGGTTGGAAAGTAGACAGACAAGGCTACCTCATTACGAAGTTTCAAAACCAGAGGAGTAGGAATTTTGGAGATATAGCAGAAACAATATGAAGCAATTTTGCAGAAGAAATTGGAGAAAACTAGGGCTTCCTCTTCCGGGCACTTCCCTCCATCGATCAATTGAAAAATGAGGACAATCAAACTCGCCTTAGGAGGGTGCATATGTCTATGGAAGAAGTTTCTCATTCTGTGGATTTTCAATTTTTGACCTAACACTACTGCCGAGGAAAACTAGGGCATCAGATATTTTGCAGTTCTATCCACAGTTTTGGGAAAATGAGTATGTTGCTCTGCTCGCCTCGAGGAAGCACATCTTTCTATCCAATCATATCTAAAAGATACCTAAATTGAAAAATTAGGGTTTCTTTGTCAAACCCTAGATCCACCAAAAGCGATCTTCCAGAAAAGCTTTCAAGCAAGCATCAAGTTGAAGCTATCTCATTGGTAAGTTCTATCCTTTCTATTTCCATTTGAGATTCTCATTTTTATCATGATGATAAACAGTACCAAGCTCGAGGACAAGCTTGAAGGAACCGAGGACCTCTAAGCATGAAAGTATAGAGTGCTTCTCATACCTGAAAAAGCATGATCCGGAGAACTATGTCAAAGAAGAAGCTGCAAATTCAGAGGGAGATGAAGATAAATCACAAGAAGGACTTAGTCAAAGCTAAGAGGATTATTTTCATCTCCATTGGATCTCACATGTATCATCCTTGTAGACTCCGAAGGATATGTTCGATACAATGACCAGCCTGTACAAAGGAAAGCATATCGACAGAAAGATGGCATTGAGGAACCGACTGAAGAATGTGAAGATAAATAACTCATAAACCATGCAGTATCACTTCACAAGGGTTGCTCAAATCAAGGAACAACTTGAAGCAGTGGAAGAAAATGTGGAAGAAGGAGAGATTGTTATGACCACCTTGAATGGCCTCCCAATATCACGGGATTCATTCATTCAAGGAATATGTGCAAGAAGGAAGTTGATCTCCTTCAGCAGACTATGGGAAGAATGCACACAAGAAGAAGCACAGATCATAACAAGAGAAGATGGGAGCAACCGAAGATCAAGCTCTCATAGTTCAATCCAAGAAGAGATCATAGAAAGAAGGAGGACCATCATCACAACAGAAGACAAAAAGAATTTAGAAGAGATCCTTCCAAACATTCGATGCTACACTTGTGATGAGAAGGGACACTACTCCAGATATTGTCCCAGAAATAGAGGCCCCTTCAACAAGAAGTCAAACAAGAAAAGACATCATGCTCACACCGTTGAAGGTGATGAACCAACTAATAAAAGATTCAGAGAAAAAAAGGTAGATTCTTCAAGTGTTGAGGAACATGAATTCTACTAGTAAAGACAAAGACCATACTCTTATCTGTCTCAGTATTTGGATAAGAAGGAATGCAATTAGTGACACTCAGAACCAGTACATAGGATTAGATGAGGAAGTAGAAGGCTCCAATTATTCTTGTAAGGACATAAGGATCAAGGAGTCCACCCACCAAAAAAACAAAGACAGGTTCCCAGAATTAGATGATGAAGTAGAAGGCTCTAGGACATAAGGATCAAGAAGGGGTTCACCCACCAAACTATTTGAATTGTCATTTTCTATATATCTAGTTGCCTAAATAACTTTATTTAGTTGTGTACATGTATTATGCATGAGAGAATGTTTGCATTAATATGCATGTGATGGGTAAGTGGCCTATGGTGCTATAATGCATTCCATTGCTACTTATCTAGAATGAAACCTCTTTGCTTACATATTGGGATTAGTGCACAATCTCAATAATGTTATGGTAGAGATGGAAGGCATCTAGAAAGCTTCCATGTTTATATGGGATATGTATGAATGTTGTATTGGCTAAAATATTTGCATCATTATTTCTTTATGCATAAGAATTTATCTTATGAAATGTTTCTAACCATGCTACTGATGTATTTGACATGTAGGAAAGATAGTGTACAATCACCTACAAGAAAAGAAGGATGAGACTTGTTACGAAGAACAAGTGACGGCAGTTCAGTTAGAAGATACAATCCAATAAATATACATGAAGATGAATCTGAAGCTCCTAGGGTCAGAGACACCGTGGTGTAAGAAAGAGCTTCAGAAGAATATAGGAATCATGATATGACCTAAATGTTGAAATTTAAGGTTTAGTGATGTTTTAATACAAGCAATAAGCATAAGTGCATGAACATATAAATTCAGATTCAGAATAGTGCCATTAACAAAATTTAAACTGTAATAAAGCAAGAACATAATTTTCATCTCTTTCAACTTAACGCTTCATTAGATACCGCGTTAACGTTGGTCCTCGAGAATCATCAAATGCCATGTGCAGTAACAATATGATAAACTAACGTACAATAAAAATCAGCAGTAAAGAATCATGACCAGTGTTTGAATCAACCTTATACTCAGATTTGATCTTGTCCCGAAGGGACAAGTCAACTAGGAAAGCAATTTTACGTACCTTGAGAGGGAGCCTAAGATGGTTAAGGCAGAAGCATACTGACCCAGACTTCTTCGTTAAGAAGCACAATCATACCTAGTACAGTCATGCTGACAAATGACACACAGTCATACCTTGTACAGTCAAGCTGAAGAAGGACACACAATTATGCTAGTGAGGATGCAGATGCATAGAGACACATAGTCAGATGTAGTCGCATAGAGACACACAGTCATACCGATAAACCCATAGTTCACATTTGATAGGCAACCTCACGGTCACGCTGGGAAAGAACCCAACACATACAAAGTAATCTCAGGGTCACACTTAGAACACCAATCTCTTAGTCACGATGAAGGAAAAACACAGTCCATATTAGAAGACAGGTTTATGATCACGGTGGTAGTGGTTGGGTAGGGCTCTTGTGGGTCTAATTAATAAAGAGAACATTGAATGAACAAAGAGCACATCATGCTTGACAATCATGATCCATTGCTGTTCTAGTACCCTATTGAAATAATCGAGCCTTGTTGCCTCTCCCAACATGCTAGTCATTAGGAGAACCCAAGCTAGGACCCTATTGAAATAATCGAGCCTTGTTGCCTCTCCCAACAGGCTAGTCATTAGGAGAACCCAAGCTAGGACTACCCAGGGGAAGGGGAATCCCAAATAATCGCTCGAAGATCTATAACAATCGCCCCTTTCAACGCGTGTCATGCTGTTGCTACTAGCTCCTGAGCACGTATCAAGTCAGTAATCAGGGATCTAGTGTGGTTCATGTCTAGGAATATCCTGTTGGGGAGGGAGAACAACCTTCGTTTGGCTCTAAGAGCCTGAAGTCGGTTGTCTGATGACTTGAACTGGATAAAATTTGTGGAGTTGGTGCCCATCCAAACACACTCGATATTGATGTCCTTTAGATCCAAGGTGTAGTGAAGGAAGGAGGTGCCTATTTGTATGGGTTCCATTGGGAACATGGAGGAAGGGGGGAGCCCACACATGTCATGTCCCCAATTTTGGCCTAAGGAAAATAGACCAAGGTCACCTAGGAAGAATTTAGAAAAATTATTCATGGTGACAAATAAGGAGAAAATAATTTAATTAGGGAAATCAGCTAGTAATATTATTAAAGCTCAAAAAGCTGTAATTATTGGCTAAGGGGAAGCAATAATTACCCAGTGCATGGTTTTTGGTGTTCTATAGTATTTTTCTATGGTATGGGCAAAAGAAGATAATAGAACACGGTTTTCATTGGCCCATGGTATTGGAGACTTTTCAAGGATAAAAGGAGGCAGAGGCAAATGGAAAAGACATGCTTGAATATTTGGAGATTTGTTCTTGAGACCGTCTAGGGGTTAGCCTAGAGTTTTTGTTTGGGGTTGGCAAACCCCAACCATCCATTCTGGTCTAGTTTCAGTAGTGTGACAGATCCACCCTAGCTGGACAAAGGGGGAGGATCCATCCAGGGTCTTCATCTGAGCTTCATAATTTGAGTTGGCATCACTTCCAGGTTCTTGTTGAATGTATCTTGGTAGTTGCTATCACAACCATAGTTATTGTATTGTTTACTCTTTGTTAGTCATAATAAAGGTGCCAATATTATCTCTCTAGTGTGATGTGTTATGGAATGTCTCTAAAGTGTTTGACCAAATGTCTATGAGAATACATACTGTTTGTGAAAGTTATAAATCAATGTAAAATTGATTAATGTTGATAAATTCATAAATTTTGTGACCATCCGGGATTCGAGATATTATAGTGGTATCGGAGCTGGAGATCTTGCTAGCCTGAGAGAATTTAGTCACGGTTTCCTTTGGAGCTTTTGTGGCGATTTTTCATTGGTTTGTCGCATAGTTATCGGTTTGGGGCGATGTCCTTGCTTGGGCTAAATTCTTCATTGCTGAAGACATTGCCTGGTGGTTTGAATGCCATTGGAGAGAACCATTTTTTTTTTTGCCACTGTTATCTGCTAGTGGGAGTGATTTCATTGTTGCAGCCGTCATCTTTTGAGACAAACGAGTTCAAGGCTAAATACATCATCGCTTGCAGAGGGTCGAGTTTAGTGGAAATCGTAATCTTGGAAGGAAGAGGGGCCGAGCTTGTTTGAGGGCCGTATCACATTTTGTGGAGGCCACTTTGGTGGAGAAGTCGCAGATATCTTTTGGGAGATGTCGTGGAGTCCAGAACTCACTCAAGGCCGCACTGAAAGTTGAACCGTGAAGTTATGGATACAAGAGTTTAGGGAATAACTTGACCGCATATGTGGAGATGACCGTGAACATGCCGCCAATATTTTGTGGAGAGTTCAAGGAGCAGAGAGCAAGCTGCAGAGTGGAGAAAGACACGAAACAAGAACAAATCGAAGTTTTGGGTCGTCATTGCTATAGATCGTCCTTTGTGAAGACTCGATTGCAATTCTAAGGAAGGGCCGATTTGATTTTGGATGGGTAGATTTCTCTCTTGAAGAGGATCGCGAGCATTTGGAGGATTCGCAAGGGCATATCGAAGCCTGATTGTAGAAGTCGTGAATAGGCCATGCAACATTTTAAGGACCGATTCTTTCTCTTGTGAAGGGCCGTATTAGTGGAGAGAGACCGGTCTCTCAGTCGACATTCTCGTGAAGACTGAGGAGAGGTCGTGCCGATATCGTGGAGGGCCACCTCGTCGGTGAAGATCGTAGGGACTGTAGAGTGTCAATCTCTCTGGTGCTGCAGATCACAAGCTACGAGGGAGACATAAGGCTTCTTGTCATCTAGAGGCCATGTTGATCGAGTGTGGAGAAACCTGAGTCGTTTTGGACCGCTTGTTGTGGAGGAGGCCACAATGGGTGTAAGGCATTCGAGATAAAGCCGAATACTTGTGAAAAGGGTCACATTCCATCAAAGGAAGGTAGAATACATTAGTGGGGCCAACTGCATTCAAAAGAGGACATGTTCCCTTGGTGTATCGATTTCCCTTGGCAAGAGGAAGAGTTATCCAGGGTTGTGATATAAAGCTAAGATTCGTTCTAAGTGGTAGCAACCCAGTGTTCTAAGCAACGATCCCACTCCATTTGGCAGAGATCTGAGTTTTTGGCAGTGATCCATTAGATATGGCAGCGTTCCACCCTCTCTAGCAACAATCCACCATTCTTTGGGCAGCGTAGAATGCAAAGGTTATTTGGAGGTCGCGACATGTAACGATCTATTGCTAAATAAGATTTGATGTTTATGGCATCGATCTATGGGTTAGATCAATAGTTCGTTATGATGAAGGCGTGATCTTCCATTTGTGCCATTGCAGTACATTGCAAAGTGAATTTGGGATTATCTAAGTTGTTGGCAAGCATCTATAGGCATATTCAGACATTTTTTTTGGGTCTGTTCACTATTATCACAAATCTGCCAAGTCATTGAACACCTGCAACAAAGGAACAATAGCTACAGATCCACAAACGTGTGTTCCAGTCTTGTATTTCAAAATAATTATATGCAGATTTGAACTCTGTCTTCCTTGGTCTGATAAATGTGTCTTCCATCTTGCATCTTGAAGCATTCCATGTAAATCTACAACAGTTGGAAGACACGAATTTATCATAATTATTGCCAGTTGTTGGAACTAGAGGAATTGGATCCATGTCTTATTCAGATTCAGAGTATGAGGAGTATTTTTTCTTAGAGGAAAATGATTTTGAGATGTATGATGGTAGCTATGTGGAACCATCTTATAGTATCTCTACCCAATTCACATTCATAGATGATGATGGTTACACTTGTGACCACTTGTACAATGACTGTGTAGACAGAGGGACCACACCACCAAGGAAAGATCCTTTGAAGGAAATAGCATGGTGGAAGGAAACATGCAAGACCTTGCCCCAACAGTATCAAGCATATAGTGTTATGATGAAGTCATCCTTAGAAGATCCTTTCGAATTTTTTGTGAATGCTTTGTTTGGGTATAAACCCAAGATTGAAGATGTGGAGTTAGCGAAGAAAGGTCTATGCCCTTCTTGCAAGAGAGCTTGGAGAGCAAATCATATATGTTTGGAGGAACGACATAAGGAGACCACCACCAGTGCTGGGAAGGATAAGATCACAATCCTTACTGATGATGGTTATCAACATAATGAAGCCATCACTTGTTCTATTGAGAATCACCCAGAGGCATCTCTCACTGAGAACATGGATCAAATAGCATCTACTGATGGATGCTATAATGGAGAGGTACCCACTGATGGGTGCCAAGGAGAGACATCTACTGCTGAATGTTCATTCCTTTATGTTGGTGAAATAGAGATTTTGCTTGATGAGACTACTGCAAGTACAAGTTCCCATGAATTTGAAGAAGATGAAGATTTTTCAGTAGAGGAAGAGGTCCTAGGATTGATCTCACCATCACCACATGAGCTTCATGAGGCTGATCCTTTGTTGGAGGAAGAGAAGGCCTCTTTTCATGAGCTTTCCCATTTTAAAGGTTCACTCAAGATGAATGAGAAGAGGATTCAAGAGGCCCCAGCCATTCTCCAAGTTACTAGCTCACTTGTGTCCCAATTGGCTTGGAGAGATGATTTCATGGAGGCACAAACTTCCAATGGAGTCATAGAGAAGATTCAGAAGGCAACATCAACAACTAAAGGTAATCTTATGTGTTTTCTTTTCGATAGAAGAGAGTTGATGGAGCTTGTTGAAATGTTACATGAAGCATCGATAAGAGATAATGAAGAAATTTGTAAGCTCAAACATGAATTGAATTCAGCCCAAGATTGTCTCAAGGACGCTCAAGAATCTAAGATCCAAAATGAGCAACTTCTTGAGGAGTTGCAAAGTTCATGGTCTCCTTCCTATGTTTTTGATTTTTGTATGGATGATAGCAGAGATATTCCTCATGGTGTGGTGAACCATGAGATTCAAACTGATTTGCAGATGTTCGAAGGGTTTAAAGATGCGCAAGTTAAATGCCAAACACTTGCCATGGATGAACAAGAACACGAGTTGTTTCATAGTGCAAGTCTCGCACTCGTGGAAGAGGCATATGATCCTACACACATGGAACCAACCTTGAAGAGAAGTTTCACATTTCCTAACTTAGAGGATGAGTTGGTCCATTACACTTCATCCTAAACTGTTACTTCTTTTAGTTTTCATCCCAGTGAGGTTAGGGTGAAGGGTTTTTTCCTGTTGATGCCACATGAGGAGTATGAGATCTATACCCTTCATGATGATCCTATGTTATGTGCACCAATTCCTTTTGAGCAACATTTACATCCATTGTTTTGTATCACTTCTACTCAGGGATGCACTTCCTTGAGCCACCTGGAGGCTCCTCCTTTGATTGATGGAGGTTCTTCGTCCATTGCTTGGATAAGAGAACACATGATGAGTCATCTTGGTACATTCTATTTTTCCTTGCAGCATTATGAGACATGGGATCCTCACCTATGTTATTGGATTAGATTTGATTGGTATCTTCATGATTATGGGCTTTTGACACATGGTGATTTTCTTGCTTGGAGGTGCAAACTTCTTGAGTGCTCTTTGATGGATGATCACTTTGGCCACATTGGGAGTGGCATATCTTTGTATCATTTCACTATGTTTCATTATGATGTATTTATATTAGTGATTATGATGTATGGGAGAGTGCATAGTAGAACTTGGGATCCTGGCACCCTTCCCCATGATGTATTATTTTGTATCACACTATGTATTGATGGGGTGCGCAAGTGTTGGGACCCGAGCATTCCATACTTGTTGGATTTGTTCTTGATGACTTTTCACACTAGGAGAGTGAGCAAGCAGTGGGACCCAAGCATTGTTGATTATGGGAAGCTCATTGGGAACACATTTTGGTTGGTTGGCTTGAGGAAGCACACCTCATCTCTTCTCAATGGGTTCATCTTTGCAGCAGTTCGTTATGGTTTCCTACATGCGTTTGGATGGACTTATGTTTTTCTTATAGGGTGTCATGATGACTTCCCTGTGACTCTTATGCATTGCATAGGAGAATATATATTGCACCTTGTATTTATGAGGATCATTTGGGATCTTGGTATCATTTGTACTTAGTCTTCACATTAATTGCATGGTGGATGGTGGAGCAGATGGATCTACGCCTTGAGAGGATGGTTCTCAAGGACTTCACAGATACATATGAATATCACACTTTGTATATTCATTCATGATTCTCCATATGTTGAGGATTATGGCCCTATGGGTGATATTGTTCTCCTAATGATTGATGAGGAGTCTCCATGACAGTTGGTTTGTAGGTGCATGCATTGGTGCATGTCGATATCACTTCCTTCAGTTGATGTATGGCCCATGATGTAGTTGGTTGTGGTGGTGGAAGGCATTGATGATGTGATGGTATTTCCCTATGGTTTCTTCATTGCTTGAGGACAAGCATATTTGGGAAGGGAGGAGTGTCATGTCCCCAATTTTGGCCCAAGGAAAATAGACCAAGGTCACATAGGAAGAATTTAGAAAAATTATTAATGGTGACAAATAAGGAGAAAATAATTTAATTAGGGAAATTAGCCAGTAATATTATTGAAGCTCAAAAAGTTATAATTATTGGCTAAGGGGAAGCAATAATTACCCAGTGCATGGTTTCTGGTGTTCTATAGTATTTTTCTATGGTATGGGCAAAAGGAGATAATAGAACATGGTTTTCATTGGCCCATGGTATTGGAGACTTTTCAAGGATAAAAGGAGGCAGAGGCAAATGGAAAAGACATGCTTGAATATTTGGAGATTTGTTCTTGAGACCATCTAGGGGTTAGCCTAGAGTTTTTGTTTGGGGTTGGCAAACCCCATCCATCCATTCTGGTCTAGTTTCGGTGGTGTGACGGATCCACCCTAGCTGGACAAAGGGGGAGGATCCATCCAGGGTCTTCATCTGAGCTTCATAATTTGAGTTGGCATCACTTCCAGGTTCTTGTTGAATGTATCTTGGTAGTTGCTATCACAGCCATAGTTATTGTATTGTTTACTCTTTGTTAGTCATAATAAAGGTGCCAATATTATCTCTCCATTGTGATGTGTTATGGAATGTCTTTAAAGTGTTTGACCAAATGTCTATGAGAATACATACTGTTTGTGAAAGTTATAAATCAATGTAAAATTGATTAATGTTGATAAATTCATAGATTTCGTGACCATCCGGGATCCAGGATATTACAGTGGTATCAGAGCTGGAGATCTGGAGATCAGGGCTGTAAAATGGTCTAGGATTGTTGTTGCAGTTGTTGAGGGCCTCACTGTTTGGTTGGAGATGAGGAAACTGATGGGGGTTTTGAGGTAGAGTCAATCATGGCCTTGGCTCCGTGGATTTATTGTTGCTAGTTTAAACTGGGACATTCTCCTTAGATCAATGCCTAGAACACAGACCACATTGCTCAACCAATGAGCATGAGATAATTCTGCCCTGTTTTAATACCCAGAACACACTCACCCGATTGCACAACAATCAATCACAAAAAAGGAACTGGAAACTGATATTTCAGGTTTTGGAATGGCTCCAATACTGAGTATGAAGGTCCCAAAACCCTAGTTTGTATGCTTATCGACCCATAGATCAAATTTCAACTGAGTGTCAACTCAGGCAAATAAATAGGAAAACCCAGAAAACTGAATTTTAATTCTGCCCTTGATTCAACATGCGCACGAAACGTCCATCAATTCATCAGATACCATGCACGGATTCCTTAATGTCTCTGCAAATTATTCGCGATGGGATCATGTGAACTATTGAGGGTTGTGCGTGTGGCTCTCATCGTGACCTTTTAGAGTTTAATATTGACCCACAGTTCAAATTTTCACTGGAGCATCAACTCAGGTAGATCGACAGGAGAAGAAAACCCAGAAAATTGAATTCTAATTTTGCCCTTGAAGCACGTGAAACGCCCATATAATTCATCACATACCATGCACGGATTCCTTAACGCCTCTGCAAAGTTTTCTCGATTGGATCATGGGAACTGTCGAGGGTTGTGCGTGTAGCTCTCACCACGACCTTTCAGAGTTTCAGTTTAATATTGTCCGACAGATCAAATTTCAACTGGTCTATCATCACTCTACAATCCTTGTCAGTAGACATCATCAAACACACGTGGCCTCCTACCTGGAAGTTGAAGACTGCTTGGACACTTAAAATGCTTGTTGACATTGATAATGTCCAAGAATGCTTATGGTTTGCATGAGAGACAGTCAGTGTTTCAAGCATTGTCTGGTCACTATGCTCAAGTGTGGCCCTTGCTGTCTGCAACTCTGCCTTAGACGTTCTGGTGTCTACTATTTTGTTACTCTTGAGACTGAACAGATGGTATGTAGAGCTTCAATGCTTACTGTGTGGTCAAGAAACAGTTTCCAAGTCCGACATTTACTCTAAGTAGCGGTGTGAGGTTTCACCAGTAGTGGAGAGATAGTCTGCATGGGTGGTCAAGGAGTTGAGAGCTTGAATGGAGGTGGGAGAAAAATATATGGGCAGGTAGAACATAGTTTATGACTTAGCTTAAGGTTTATTTTGTTTTCCCTTTTATTTTCCGATTTCCATATCAAAATTTTTCTAACCATGTGATTTGTTTTGACGTTGAAATTTAGTGAATATGAATGAATTTCAACCATAGTCTTAAAAGTTGCAAAATTCTGAGTGTGTCGGCAATAAAGTTTGTCAAACCTTGTTACTTAGATTGTTAGTAAGGAAGAATCAGTTCCTATTGTCCTTAGAGCCAAGAGTGGCAATTTTTTGTTTTATGAGCATAGCTAATAATTTCCCTCGGAGAATGTCTTGGATTGATTTGCCCCTGAGGAGTGATCTGATATGGCCTACGGATGTTCTTGCTGTGAGCAGAAGAAGGCAGTGTGAGGTGGGAGCCGGGATGACCTCCACTTCCGCAAGACACCAGTGGCGTGGCCAATCTTGGCCCCATACTAGCAGCCGGACGATTTCATCCATGTCACAGCAACATGCTCCCTACTCCAGACAGCAGCACATTACCCATTATAGCCCCTCTTCCAGTTTTTCCTCCAAACAGAGTACTATTTTGAGATTCCTTCATTCAGCTTTGGCTGTTAGGAGAGATGCTTCCAGTGCACCATGGCATACTTAACACTTTTGTATTATAGATTCTAGATCCACTCTCTTTGTACATTTCTCTCTTGGATCGGCTCTTTGTCTTTGGAGATGGCTCTTTTTGGTATTTAGGTTAGAGTCATACTTCTTGTTTTTTATAGGAGCCGCCTTAGTGCTCCCACTTTGTTCTGACATTATGGTACCAAACAGTCCCATTGACCTACTCTGTGGTCATTTGTTGGACATGAATAAAATTATCTTATCTTCTTGCTCTCCTATAGAGAGAGAGTTTTAAAATTTACACCTCGATTATATTTATTATTCACTAGTTGTCTTTTTGTCTCAAATCTAACAGAGTAAAATGGAGTTATAATTTGGCTTAAGAAAGAAATGATGTGCTTAACGTCGAAGACAAAAACAAATCAATGTAGATGTGTGGAACAGCTTGCCAGGTTACAAATATTGAACTTGATTAAGTTAGAAGTAGAGCTTACTTTTGTGCTTTGTACAAACGTACATTTTTTTTTCCTCTCGGAATAAATTCGTCTCACTATCAAGCCTCTGAGTGAGAATGAGATTGCTGGTACTTTGCTAACCCAATCAACAATTGGGTCATAAAGAGCCTCAATCAACAACTTGCTCATAAAGAGCACACATGTCAGAAGCCAGAATTGAACCTGAGTGCGGAGGATAACATTTCTCCTCCCAATTGACATTCATACAAACATACCTGCCACAAGTTTCAATTGTTTAAAAAAACTGTTGGAAATCAACCTCATAGAAGACGAGGAGAGCTTCGATTGTCCATTTTTATGAGAAACAGAAGAAAAAGGTTAATTGCACCAAGAGTAGCAAGGTGCTCTACATCCCAGTATGGGGAAGATGTTGTCACGTAACGTAACATAACGTAATGTTACACCAAAAATAAAAAGTAACCAAAAAAATTCAAGTCGGTCCATAAAATATAAAAAAAAACTAAAACCAGCATAGATCCATTGTAAACCTGTATCTGTCAAGCACCAGTGGGATCAAATTTCTTGAGGTGTAAATTTTTCTTCACGTGTAAAAAGTTTACACCTCAAGAAATTGGATCCCTCTCTATGCTTAATAGATCTGGGTTTAAGATGGATCTATGCTGGTGGGCCGTGGCATAACAGATCATGATTTTTGACTATCAATCCTTGTGATGTATATTGTCTTTTTCTTGGCTCCTGTAGATTTAACTTCCTTGAACATTTTAAGATTTTTATTTCATTGTTCAGAGATTTGGATTTATTGCCATTGCTCAAGTTCATCATGCAATTATTCATGTGAGCATGCCAAGCTTTTCTGAAGACTTCTGTGATTAACATATTCTTATATCATAGGTTGGATTCTTTTATGCAGGCCATTTTCAATGAATTGTGTCAAATGCTGGATCCTGGAAAACCTTCCTATACAATGAAGAAAGGAAAGCCAAACATTGTCATGTTTGTAGGTTTACAGGGTAAGTCAATGCTATATATAGATATTAACTCGTGAACCTGTTCAATGATTTCAATGCAGAAATTATTAATTAGTGATTACATATTTTCTTGTCTTGATATTTGTCTGGAAGCATGCAAGATTAATTAGGTCACTGTCATGCCTATGGTTGAATCACTATTTGCTAGATTTAACAGTCGTTCCTGTTGACATATAGGGATAGAATTTTGAATCTTTTGATAGCTGATAGATAAGATAACATAAGTTTATTAATGTCCAACAAATGATCATAAAAGGTCAATGGGACTGCTAAGTACGTCTGTGTCAATTGAAGTAGGAGTGCAAGGGCTACTACTATAAAAGCAAGATAAAAGCATATATAATCTAAGATCTAAGGTCTGAAGCCTTAGCTGACAAAACTTTTGTTTATATTGAGGGATAGATTTTTGAATCTTTTGATAGCTGACAATTTTTTTTGTGTCTTATCTCCCTTTCCAAGAATTTGCTTTGGAAGTTTTGTTGTTCTCATTTCATGAAAAATTCAGTCTTTATTCAAAGATAATTCAGTCGCATCAAGCGTGTTTCACTTGACAGTATAATAGATAAGCTACTTGGGGAATTGTAATTTCCTTTGCTGAAGAACATTGGATATGCAGGTGCTGGGAAAACTACTACTTGTACAAAGTATGCTCACTACTATCAAAAGAAAGGCTGGAAGCCAGCCTTGGTTTGTGCAGACACATTTAGAGCTGGTGCATTTGATCAGCTGAAGCAGAATGCAACTAAGGCCAAGATTCCTTTCTATGGAAGGTACATTGGAAGATTCTCAAAATGTGATCCTGTTTTTGTTGTAAATGATGAAATTGATTAATTAGGCCAATGGCATGCACTTTCAATAAGATTAAATTATAACTAGTGAAATTGTAAGCATGTTATGCAATAATAATTATGCCAGAAGGTCAATTTCAAAAGAACTATATCCCAACTCCACAGTGAACCATCCAACATTAGGATAATGCAAAATCTAAGTGCCTTGTTGTTGTAACCATCCAAATTCAAATCAGGGTTTCTTGACTAGGAAATTAAGAGACTGCAACGTATTTTATACAACTGGGGAAATAGATTCAAACCTGACTATGCAAAGAGATAAGGATCAATAAGGGTAGGTTGGTTTCAAGCTGCATTTATATGCAGTTCATTGTTCTGGCGAAGGTGATTTGTTTACTCACTTATCCAAGCCAGTTCTTGCTGTCTCATGCAAACCTGCTATGCCTCAGGAAGTTAACAAAGCACCAAAATGAGTTTCAGTTTCCTACATCACATATCTGTTGCAGTTGAACCAGGGATGTTTATTATTAAATTAATAACTACTCTTTATTGGAGATATCTAAGACTGCAGCCAACCCCAGCAAGATGTTGTATGAGGGTCCCAGTATGGGAGTTGGCGATGGCTGTAAGAGGCTTTTATGGCCTTAATGTGCTTCTTTGTTATTTCAAAGTATCGTTTTGCCTGTTTACTAGTACTGACTTTCTTACTCTACATTTCTTTGGGATACTTCTCTCCACAACATTGGAATTATCTGTAGTAAGTTAGTTACTTGGAACTTCTACAGCACAAAGTGTTCCTTCTCTAGCACCAATAGGATGTCTTTAAGCTTTGGTGTTTCTGACCTTGCTTTCAGGGGCCTGTCTTCATGGTTCAAAGTCCATTAATTAGGCCCAAGGATAAAGGGAGGTTTAACCTAATGAGCCATGTAAGTGGAAATCTCAGTGCTCCCTTTGTTTTCATATCAAGACACATTTCTGGTGCAGAAATGGGTACAGAATGCAAGGGGAACACTCATGAAGCATTTATGGAGCATTTCCTGTCCAAAAAATGATGGAAACAGCATTCCCTAAAAAAAACTAAAAAGCACAACAACCAACAGATGTGTCTGGAATTTGGTTCCTCAAAGTGTCTGTCTTCATGTACATTCTATAGGAATGAGGTTAAATTACCTGTTCTGTACAGTTCGATGATTGAACAACATCAATTGTGCCAGAGAAATTCTCGAGATCTTTAGACGTGTATGACTGCCCTCTCAGAAGTGGAAAAAGAGAACAATGATACGCAGTTGAACATGAATTTGGTAATGTAATGTTGGCCCTTCCTCCAATTGAATGCCACAGTTTAAAGGTCAGCCTTGGCTGCAAATTACTAATTAGGGGAAAAGTAGCAAAAGTACATTTGCTGTGTCAAATTCTAAACCAGAGCAGGCTTTATAGACAAATGTCGAACCAACAACTTCTCCTTGACAAATATAATAAAAAGAATCAGATTATTGTGCCTTCTGCCTTACCAAGTAGTGTGGTCCCTTTTTGCAGTCAGAATGGCCAATTTTTTGTGGCAATTAACACCATATTGACATAGAGCAATCCTGTTGGTCTAACTATGACTGATTTGGAATTAGTAAATGATACCCAGTCTGTATATCAACATATCAACTAAGTAGCAGTCTAGTAGTAGTAAGAATCATACTCAAGGTGAAAAATATTTTTGAAGAAATGTAACCATTTCTGCTTCAGCCTAGACAACCAACCTCAGTTACAGTAGCAGTAACATGCTATGGTACCAGAAATGTTATGAAAAGTTACTGTTTCTCCAAGAAACGGACTAGAAATGGAACCCATGTCGCTTTTTAAAAAGGCAGTCCTAAAAGGTCTGAATAAAAGCAAAGAAAACCCAATAGGCACATCTGAACCCTCTGATGCTAACTAATGCAGTTTGCTTCAATGATACACTACTTATTGTGGATTACTTTTAAGACTGAATGGATTTGGATTCACTAAATTTTGTCTTAGATGCATAATATGCAAGTTGTGGCAGGGGTTGGTGTTGTGATCTCAATCCATCTGGTATCTCTCTCGTCCCATTGCCATTTCCTGTTTTGTCCGTAATCTTATTTCTGGTAATATTGGTTCCATGGAACACTGTTTAGCAACATGATTGATGGTTGATACCCCCATTTCTATGTAACAGGAGAGTAATGGTGCATCAATTGTGTTTAATATGACTAGAAGCAGAAATAAGTCTATCAGTTGTTATGGTTTAATGAGAACATTCTGATCCTTAGGAAATCAGAAAATAAAGCAAGGACATTTTTTAGAATATTCCTTCGATTTGTATTTATGGCCTCATCTCTTAAAATATTTTATTTTATTGAAAGGGAAGTTGCTATGGAAGAAAGGTTTAAAGTTTAAACATTATATAGACAACGTTCTTTCCAAAATGATATTGCCACTTGACTACCATTTCTATTTTTTCCACAAATAAGATAAGATAAGATAATTTTATTAATGTCCAACGAATGATCACAAAAGTAGGTCAATGGGTCTAAATGATACATCCAATATGAGTACAATGTGGGAGTACAAACACAACTCCTAAAAAATGCCGAAACTAAGATAGAATAAATTAAAGAAAGATACAAGCAGTAGTACAACCTCATAAACATGTATACATCCCGTATCAAAGGTACATAATGCAAAAAAATGCAAAATACAAAGTGAGTTTGTCCAAGACTGGACAGTTCAAGTAACTCAGGATCCCCAAGATCTTGTCAAGGGAGGACGATCGCGTGAGAGAACTGAAGATGAGCCCAGTGATGTCAAGATCTCCTGGGTCTGATGGTTAAGGGCGAGGGGGGCGAATGGGGTGCCTGCTTTCTGCCAGGGCTCTCTGAAGCCGTCGAGGTGTTTGTCTATATGACCTTGGGGTGATGTAGAAGCTAGAAATACTCCTAGCATCTGAGGCCTGAGGAAAGAAGCTCTGGATAGATTGTTGGCTACTGTGCTAGGGCTGTGAGGGGATCTGGCGGGCGGGAGGCGCCCTACTCTGTCTAGGCCTGATCCCTCTGACGCTCTGAAACTGGAGCTGTTTCCAAGTTTCAGGTGACTTCACTAATGGACCAATGGGTAATTATTAACATCATAGCAGGTGTTGAAAACTTGAAACCTTAGCAACTCACCCTCTTCATGGCATAAATTCTTCTCCCAAAGTAAGCAGTAACACATATTTCACAGAAATTCTTTTTTTATGCAATTGATAGAATTATAATCAGGATTAAAATGATGCCTCTTGACTTCTATTATTTATTCATATGGACCAGTGCTAATTGGTAGCACTTACTAGTAATCTTAGCAGTAATGTAGGTAAGAAATAGGATCCTAAAATGACACGTGTGTGTAAAGTCTAGATAGATAAATTGATAGAGGAGATGAGGAAGCCAAAGTGACAATAGGAACATTGTAGTTGACAAGTGCAAACAAATAGAAGTAGATTCATGACCAGAGGAGGGTCTTTTTGTTTTCAAGGATACCAAGAATACGTACTGTGTCAGGTTTCTTTGCTTTGGTTTGAAATGCATACAATGGCTGAATGGAAAATGAAGTTTTTCATTCAGATTGAGTTCAAATTGGCCTGAAGAAGCAGCTGTTCAACCCAAGCAATCTTCTGTATGTCATCTCACCCATTTACTATCTGGACAGGTTTATTAAGTTTGCAATTATGTGCCTTCATAGGTTGTTCACTTAAATAATAGGTGTGGCTATGCCAATTATGATTGTTTTTGAAGTGAAACAGATATTTGAAGTGCTTAGAAGTGATTTCCCCTAAGCTTTTAGATTGCATTTTCTCATGCTATTAAGCATACTATACTGAAAATTTAGGTTCATCATCTCCCTTCTGATATAAAAAGTTGAAACGACTAGGAACAAAAGGCCTTATAAGAAAAACAAGGCTTCCTTTGAACCTAAATATTGTACTTCCATTGAGAAAGAAGAAGAGAATGCTTCCAATCCTCCTAAAATAAGGCTGTTGTCTACCTCTCCTCTAGCCAATCTCCTTGTTTTACCTAACATTATTGACCTTGATATTGTTTTGTCAATTTGGTGCATTGATTCCATAGTTACATATATCGGCGATATATTGCCCATATCACGAGCCATTCCCCTTGGCGATATATCGCCACTAAAAAATCGTGATATTTTCGACATTTTGAATATATCGAGATATATTCAATGTGTTGTGATATATTGGGAATATATCGCGATATTTTGGAAAATATCGCCCTGCTAAAAAAATTTGCATGGAATTTGAGAAATAAATCTATGGGTTAATTTTTTGTCACTGTTAATAAAACTAAATATATTAAATTCTTAAAGTAACAAATGGTAATATTAAATTCTTAAAGTAAAATGATAGAAAATGAAAGTTAAGGAGAAAAAGTGACATTCTCCTTAACTTTCATTTTCTATCATTTTACTTAAATTTTTAACATTACCATTAATTGTTTCAGGATGTTTGAGAGTGGTTCCAACCAGTGTTGCAAACATCGGTGTGACGAAAAAATCGGCAGGGTCTAGGAAACATCGTTTCGAGATATCTCGGCAAAACATCGGCAAACATCGGGAAAAAATCGACAAACTTAAAAAATAGAAAAATATTCATTTTTTTTCAATTTTTTAAACATCTAAAGCAACAATAACATCAAATAAACACATTGCTACATGAATATGGAAAGAAAACCGATATATAAGATATATAAGATGTCTAGAGAATCGAGATACATCACACATACAAAATGGATCATGTCCTTGCATCTTAAGTCATCAAAAATATAACAAATGTATCTCATGATCATCATCATGACTCACGAGTCATCTACAATGAAGTAAAGTAAATAAACTATTGATTCCCTCTACCCCTTTTACGGGAAAAGGTAATCGCTGTGCAAATGGCCTTTCCTCTAGAACTAGAAGTAGGTGCCCTTGAGGCTTGTGGGCCTCGTACTGGACTCTGACGTCCTCTAAAAGAAGACCCTGGAAAATGGCGTCCTCTAGAAACTGGAGAAGGTGGCCGAAACTAATGTCCTGAAGAATGAGAAGGTCGAGGAGGTAGTCCTGCAGCTCCTGCTCCTCTACCAGTACTAGTGCCTGTGCTACCACCAGGTCTATCTCCCTCTAGCTCTGACTGTGGCACACTCCCAGAATCGGTGTGAAACTCCTCTGGAACTGGAACATGCTCATCCAAATCCTCTGAGACTGTATGAGTCTCACCATGATCACTATCAGTAGCATGATCATCCTCTAGCCAATCAGAGGCTACCTCCATAATAGGCTCCTCACACTTTGCCCTCCATGCAGCGGTGGTGTCAATCTCATCCAATGAAATGGCCTTCGCATCAACTTTTCTCTGATACTGCTTCACCCACAACCTGAGATTGTAGTGGACGTAGACCAAATCATTAAGGCGCTGAGTATCCAACCTGGAGGAGGATCATAAATATTAAATATTAAAGTGGCATAAATCTATAAATTAGAATTTAATAATTTAAATTTTATATTATATAATGAATTTGAAAATTTGAAATTCTCTAACCTGTTGCGCTTTTTGGAGTGTACTTTTTCAAATACACTCCAGTTGCGCTCGCAACCAGAAGAGCTACATGTCTGGCTGGGCACTCGAATGGCAAGCTTCTGTAGAATAGGTACACAACCACCATAGTTCTCCCACCAAGTATCTACAATGAAATTATGAATAAAATAAACATGAGAAACGAAAAATAAAATTTAAAACAAAGAATTAGAAAGAGAAAATGAAATTTTAAATTTAAACTTTAAAGTTGAAAGTTTGAAACTAGGTGAAGCTTACTTGGCATTAGGTTGGTCCTATCATTTATTGCTATATCAAACCCAAATAATCCTGTAGCTCTCTTATACATTTCCAACTCTTGGGAAAGCTGTGTACGCTCAGGTGCATCAGGTACCATCCTTTGGACACACTCATAGAATCCAGACATAACCTCTCCATCAAATCTAAAGCCATAGGAGTAAGCATACGAAGGGTTGAGGTATAGCCCTGCAGCATGAATGGGGCGATGGAGTGTGTGGTTCCATCGCGCATCAATCACCGCCCATATCATATGTTCTCTCTCCTGCCCCTGATCTCCCTTGTACTCATAATAAGCACGGATGGATTCTTTGGCCCTATCCATGGCCTCATATAGGTAGCCCATTGTGGGCTTTTCTCCATCAACCAAGCGGAGAACCCTTACCAAAGGTTCGGTGATGGTGCACACCTCCTTCACCGCACCCCAAAAACTCTCATCATATGCAACTAGCCGGAATGTGGCTTGCCCCTCTGGTTTAGTGCTAAATGATAAAGCATGCCACTTTGGTGAAAAGAACATCGCCTGCAAGTCCCACATAGAATTCAAGAGTGACTGAAGAGAAATAAAGCTAGTGGCAAAGCGTGTGATGGCAGGACGCACCAACTCTTTGTCACCTGTGAACTTTCTCATCAAGCTAAG
Organism: Pseudotsuga menziesii; assembly: GCA_001517045.1. NCBI lineage: Eukaryota > Viridiplantae > Streptophyta > Pinopsida > Pinales > Pinaceae > Pseudotsuga > Pseudotsuga menziesii. The sequence continues at coordinate 48,396 of LPNX010605056.1, forward strand.
CACTGCTGCATGGTTATATATGAATTTTGTGATGCTTCGTGCTGAATCAATAGTATCCTTGATCCATTCAATCTTGCCTAAATCCTCTAAGATCAAATCAAGGCAATGGGCGGCACAAGGAGTCCATAATAGTGTAGGATACCTGGCCATGAGCATCCTACCAGCAGCCACATAGTTCGCAGCGTTGTCCGTTATCACTTGAACAACATGCTGCGGCCCAATCTCTTGGCTGAACTCATCCAACAAGCCACATAGTAAAACCGCATCTTTGACATGTGCAGATGCATCCACAGATCTCATGAACATAGTCCCCCTGGGGCAATGAACCAAGAAGTTGAGAAGTGTCCTACCCCTCATATCGGTCCAACCATCCAACATCACACTGCATCCTGTTAAGTCCCATGATCTTTGAAGCTCCTCCAATCTGCGAGTGCAATCAGCCTTTTCATCCTGAAGGATGGGCCCTCTCAACTCCTCATAACTAGGGGGCTTGAACTCCGCTCCAACTACAGCAGCCGCCTCAAACATGGACACATAAAATGGGTTCTTTGCAAAGTTAAATGGAATAGCACTTCATAACAAGCATCGACCAATAAGTTTGTGTGCGTCTGCTTTTTCCTTTACTTTCACCATGGACCTTATAGAAGGTTGTCCACCAGGGTTGCATCTTGAAGATACCATGAAAGGCGATGTGGAATGCTGTGTGGAGTGGGTATCGGTATCTGGGCTTGTCCCACTAGCCCCTACTCCTGCTGCGGACCCGGATCTTGAAGCAAGTTGATTCCTCACAACCTCTTATATTGTTTCCTTAGCCCTGTGCCCTCAATCGCTTGTGTGGCCTTAGCAACGATTTCCGGAGTTGTTTCTTTGCAAGGACCCACATCATGCCCTGCTATTTGTGCAAGGTGGTATTTCAGCCTACTTATCCCTCCTGTCATTCTTTTCCCACATAGATTGCAAGTGAGAATTTGTCGATTGACCGGGGCAATAGGTGAGCCCCACTCCCAAAATGGATCCAAAGCCTTTGGCATCTTGTATATGGAGTTATTGTGGACAAAATGAAGCTTGAATCTTGATACTTTGAAGTTTGAACCTAAGGCAAGAAAAAAAACGTTTTTTAGCATATGTGATTAATGAAAATGTAAAAGTTTAAAACACAAGAAGAATTCCAAGAAATATTGAGCATTCAACCTTTAATTTGATGTGGAAAAATACATAGACATTTTTATGAGGATTTATAAGATTCAAAAACGTTTTTTGGCATGCAAGCAACAAAAAAATACATAACAGTTGAAAAAAAAATGCTTAAAACCCCATAAAAATTGTTTTTGAAGATAGACAATTACATGGCAAAGTAAATCAACAACAATCCCTCTTGGAAAAGTGAGAAATGATGGGAAAATTTTTTACTTACCTTCAGCTATGGAAAAAACCCCAAATGGCAAGATCCAATCTTCAATTTGATGCTTGATGGCAAAGAAAATGTTGCCTAAATTTGCTGTTGGTCTCTTGAAACCCTCTTCACTTGCCCTCTCAGACTCTTAGCTCACCTCCTAGTGGACTGTTTGACTCAAAATGAGAAAAAAAAATGAAAAAAACCAACTTAAAAATCACTTTTTCCGGCCTTGTCCACGCTCGGCCGAGTTTTTCCATCGACTCGCGATTTATCGGGCCGATTTCTCGAGAAAAAATTGGCAAAAAATTGGAAAAAATCGGGCCGATTTTTGGGGCGATTTTTTGGGTAAAAATTGGCGCGGCGAAAAAATCGCGATTTCTCGGAAATCGGCCGATTTTTCGCCGATGTTGGTAACACTAGACTTCCAACCTCATCGGACTTCATATGCAAAAAGTAGAATTTTAGATCCCATTTAGAATTCAACAGACTTAATAGTTTTCAGGATTTCAACAATTCCACTGGATTTTATCAAGTATGAGGGTATGGGATTGGCATTTAATCAAGCACATCAACCCCTCTCTGTACCTTGATGTTTTTGGCATTGACTGTTGAAATCTTTTATCATGACCTTAATAAAAATGTACCCTTCACTCATTAAACATGGGAAGTTTCATCAAAATTGTAGAGTAGTTGGACCTTCCACCATAGCCTGAGTAGTTGGAGCTTCCAATTTGACGCCTAACTCATCCAAAGCACCTACAGGATCCCCTACTGCTTCCAGAGGAAGAGTGGTGCCCCTTGCCTATAAAAGGGGGAGAGGGGATCGATGATTCCTACTATTTATCATTGTATTATGTAGTATCTAGATGCCTTAGGAGTCATGATGATTCATCTCTTGAGAGACATTTATTTTGATCATTTGATGTGATTTTCTATCATTCCATCAGGAACATATTTCAGTATTTTCAGTTTATAGTCGATATGTGATCATGATCCACCATTTGACATCTTATGCATCTTATATATTAGTTGTATTTTCATATTTATGTAGTGATGTGGTTATTTGATGTTGTTGTTGCTTTAGATGTTAAAAAATTTGAAAAAAATGGTTATTTTTGTATTTTTTTGATGCTTTACGACATTTGCCGATATTTTCCGATATTTTCGCCGTTGCTGCCGATAAGTTACATTCCGGACCCTTGGCGATATATTCGCCGACACGATATATTTAACTATGATAAATATGCCTTTAGATATTTCCATTTTTTTGTAAATGAATCAATCATGCAAGTAAATCAATGTAAAATTAACTCTCTATTGGCAGTAGTGTCTTGAAGAGTAATTAACTGCATAGATATCTAAGGTTCAATTAGCTCTGACATGTTTTTGAATGATTGCCACCTTTTTTGTTCTTTACTGTTTATTTGATGTTGACAGCTACACAGAGACAGATCCTGTCAAAATTGCCGAGGAAGGTGTAGAAAGGTTCAAAAAGGAAAATTATGATCTCATAATTGTGGATACCAGTGGGCGGCACAAACAGGAGGCTGCACTTTTTGAGGAAATGCGCCAAGTGTCTGCAGCCACGGTATTGCAATAACATAATTAATTATTTTTATTTCATGAATGCATTTATTTCATTTGAAAATTATTATGTATCATTTATAAAATTTTTGACTTGGGCTTGCAGAATCCAGACCTTGTGATATTTGTTATGGATAGTAGTATTGGACAAGCTGCTTTTGATCAAGCGCAAGCATTCAAGCAGAGTGTTTCTGTAGGAGCTGTGATTATTACCAAAATGGATGGTCATGCAAAGGGTGGAGGTGCACTAAGTGCGTAAGTGCTCTCAACCTTGTTTGCTTTGGTGTAGAGTGGGAATAAGTTTCCAGATAATTATACTACATTTTTTTACTACATTTTTTTATGAAAAATGTCCTTTAGAGATGAGAATATATATGTATTTATTGAAATGTGATTTGTCTGTAAACAATGGATTTTATCATCCCACTTTAGTTTTTGATATCTTCATGTTAATGTTTTAACTTTTTCCAACATTGTACTAGACTAAACTTATCTCCATAAAGTATTGTAATATAATTTTTTCTGTTGCTGTCACATGTAATGAACACAACTGACAGAGTTCCTCATCACGAATGATATTGATCAATTTCAACCCTGAACTAATGGGATCAGACATTGAACTCCACAGGAGGAAATCTAGGGCCATGTGTTTAGTGGTGTCGAAGATAGTCTGGCCATAGAGTATGTGCATGACTTAATTGCTGATATATTTTCCTCTTTTGGATCAAGTTTGAAGTCTAACAATAGTTACATCAATTGAATATTTTTTACAACATGTGCCTCAACTCATCCTCATCTCACCTTATGGCAAATGTCCATGGAATACACATGCACAAAATTTTGGACAGATAAAAGCATATGCATAAAATTTAACTGAATTGTAATATGGGATGTATTCATGAAATAAATCTTCTGGAACCAAGTACAGAATCCAGATGATGAAACCTGGTTTTATTGTACAGTCTAATGTTCGTACCAGCAAAAACAGATTTGAAAAAGCTATGCCATCAACATAAACATAGACAAAACAAGTAGAAAACATCACTAGAATTTTTTCTAGTTGTTGGATTTTTTAACATGGACAAATGGGGAAAACTTCCTACTCCAGTAGATCAAAAGAAAAATTTAATTAAATCTGAAACAAAACTGATCTAGAATCGAGTCACTGATGAAAAATAAATTAGAATGCTTCAATTAAAAAAATAGGGTGCCTTAAGAAGGAAAAGATTGGCCTCCCTAAATAAGTGTTTTGTCTGTTTCTCTTGCCCCTTTGATTGACCTCACTTTCTGCTACCCGTATGTCTTAAATGTTAATTTTGTCGCTAATGATGATCGGAAGTTACTTGGTAATCTTTTAAGTTTTTAGTCTTTGTTAATGTGGATCTATGGGTTAATAGGTTGATAGCAGTATTGCATTGTTGAGACATAAATAAAGGACCTCATATGTCGCATAGACATCATAGGTGGTTGTTATCAGTATGGAGGTTGTTCTGTGGTAACATATTTATCATTTTGAATGAACAGAAAATTTAAATACGATAAAATTACTTGTACAAACAGTCCCTATATCCAGGGTAACAAATTAGGGTCCTTCTCTAACTTGAATGCAAAGAGAAATTGCATCACACAACTAAATAGTTATGAAGACAATAATACGATAACTTAATGATTAAATTTGAGTATATTGCCTTTAATTTGTGCAGTGTTGCAGCAACAAAGAGTCCCATTATATTTATTGGTACAGGAGAGCATATGGATGAGTTTGAGGCTTTTGATGTGAAGCCATTTGTCAGCAGACTTTTAGGTATAAAATCCATTCATTTTCCTTTTTCATTTATGATTTCAGCTGTCTAATGTTAATTCCATTTTTCCAAAATATCATTGTTATGATGGGGTCTTAAAGTTTGTTTCATTGACAATGCTGCTAGAAACAGTACACATCCTTTTACTTATTTAGATTTTATTCTTTATAATCAGGCATGGGAGACTGGTCGGGTTTTATGGATAAAATCCATGAAGTTGTTCCTATGGATCAGCAACCAGAACTTCTACAGAAATTGTCTGAAGGCAATTTCACATTGCGAATTATGTATGAGCAATTCCAAAATATTCTTAAAATGGGACCTATTGGCCAGGTGTGTTAGCTAAGATTTCAATCCCCTTAGGACAACATCACATTGACAGTTAAGTTTACTTAGATTAGGTTTTTATAGATGTAAACAGTTATAACAGAATATTGCACTAATGTCTGAAATATATTTTGAAAAACTAGTTGGTAAAGAATCTGTAGAGAACGAACTTCCAGATGGCTTTTTATTTATTTATTTATTGCTTTGTTAAAAGTATGATGCTATTGCTTATAAGATTTATGCGTGTGGACACACAAAATTAGAGAGTTGTAGATAAGATAATAATATAATCTTATTAATGTCCATAATTGTATTACTCCATAATGAAAAAGATGTGCATCACATGAAGTCTCATGGAGGGAGATAATCATACTTGCAACCAACCAGCATTGACTTAAGACATAATTAAAGCCTAATTAAGACATTGAGTACCTTAACCTCCTTTTTCAATGTGACATGAGACTTTTATTACATGATGTCTCAAGACGCTTTATTATCTAATTCTAACACTTAATAAATACAATGAAGACCTTTAAATTATGTTAATTCTATTAACCTCCCTTAATGGTCATTTCAGAAACAAATACTTATGCCCACAAATCGTAATTGCAAACATATCTCTGCACCATACACATTGTAGAAGATGTTTGCAGCTTTCCTATGAATTTTGTAATGATGCAACTCACCCATGAATTTCTTAATGATGCAGGTTGAGATCCTCACTCATGACTGGCCCATGAATTTGATGATGATGAACATCAGCATGCTTGAAATTCTCCTTTCTGCTGTCCAAAACTTCACATTTTGAGGTCTTCAGCATACTCCACACTTTGCTTTCATCTGCTCTCCAAAAAGCAGCATTTGGTCCTTCACATCGCGAGAGATAAAAATCATTGCATGGCTTGTAGTTGGCCCAGTTGATGCAGGATTTGCCAAGTCACCAATCACTTGTTTGATCATTGATCCATTAGTTGGATTAGAGTGAATAATGCTGGATGATAAATACTACACATTGCAGATGTTGAAGTTGATTTGAACTCCAATAAGCAAACTTTTTTCTATGCCTAGGTAGCAAAGTACATCAGTTCTAAAAAAATAGGCATTTGGGGCCTAACTTTACCCTTTAAGAGATTTGTCCACAAGATCCTTCTTACTTGTTAACTGCAACACTTGTGGCTGATCTTTACATAATCTGCTCTGCTCTTTACGTCAAACCTGTAAATCCACCAGCCAAATTACATTGGAATCATCTAAAAATTTGACGATTTGGGTTGGATGGCCATTTTTTTGCCGGAATCCAGTGTTTGTGATTTTGCAAAATCAGAATTTAACACTGTTTTAATCACGATTTTGGTGGTAAAATTGGATTCAGCACCTGCAGAAACCCCTGGGGCACCCAAAATTCCAGAACTTACAACTGTAACCCGGAATATGAAAAATTCCCACATGATTTTTTCAAAATCCTACCTGAAAAATCTGTTTATTCCGACTCAACTCGTAGAATTTTTAGACTATGCGAATCGCATTGGCGTGATGCACAGTTTTTAACTTTTGACATAGGAACAATGTTTTCTTCCATCACGATGACTGTTTTCTTCTACTCATTGTTTCCTTTAGGTTTTTACCCTTTTATAAATTGAATGTTCAAAAGAGTTTACAACAGCCAATAAAAAGTTACAACAAATGTGTTGTACATCTTGCTTGCCTCCTTGTTTTGACATTTCATTTGTTCCCTCATCACCAGGGCATGGAAGTTCTTCCTCAACATGCTTAGGCCTTCAATCCACTTCTTTACCATTTGAATCAAAACCATTTCCCGCTTTCTCCTAAATAATTTTCATCATTTAATGCCTTTGTTGTAACCTGCACATGAGTACGTTATAATTGCCCATCAACCTGCACTTGTTCTTCTAAATGTTCAATTGATTTTCCAGGTTCAGAGTAGTGATCGCTATCCATTATTATGTCTGAACTAACCTAAGTCATATCTGATTTCTCCTCTATTATCATATCTCTAATCACAGCAACAAAGTTTGTCCAGAAATCTGGAAGCCTATATGCTTTTGCTTTGTCAGAATAACAAACAATCACCAATTTTTTACATGCAATTTCAAATCTACTTCTGTTTTCTTCTGGAAATGCCTTGTAAACAATAAAACCAAAATTATTGAAGAGGCTTACCTTTAATTTTCTTGCATATCATGCCTCCTTACATTTGTCTCGTATCACTTCTCTGATGGCACTGTTGTATGCATTTTCTTTTGCCAATTATCCATATGGAAGTGAATTTCCCCATAACACAATTGTTGCTATTTTTATAATCAATCTACTTTTCCAACAATTGCTGTTTTCCTCTGGATTCCGTCGTTTTTACAAAAGTTAGAATATGTATTGCTACAAATTCCTCTCCATGACATGTCAAGAGAACCCTTTTCCTTCTATAAGATTCATCATTAAAAAGAAAATCTGCATCATTTGTGAAAAATCATCAACAAAATAAAAAAAATTCATGGCATCCACCAATGATGGCTGATCCATTTTATACCAGATATTGCCACATGCACTGGTGCCAAAATTGTTTGCACTCTATTTTTTAATTTGAGGTCTGGGGACCTATTTTGCTTCATTTAACTAGGGTTGGAGTCTGGACGGAGAGAGTTTAGGCCCTCCTCCTTAGATGCATGATTTGGTGCCAATGCACTGTTCCCTAGTCCATTTTCCAGGCGCGAGGTTCGGGGACCCAAGATTTACGCCTCATGGCCATTTTCAAACTAGTCTCTTTCCTTCATAGATTTTGGATCTTTGGGACTCAGCCTCTGGCCATGATTGATATCCCTATCTTGCACTTTGTTCTTTTGAGGCCACTGCCTTTGTAGGGCAGCCAGGATGAGTGCATTATTGGTTCCCAGATGCTTCCTTGATACTTAAGGCAGTGACCATGTCAGATTGCCCTCCCCCTTTCAACTAGTCTTTAGAGGCTCCATGTCACTCCCTATAATTTAAAGAGGACATGAACCAGGTAATTAGAGAGGACATTTTCATAGACTCGAGAGTATATACACACTTGGACCACATCTCTTGAGGGTCTTTGCCCAAAATGACCTTTAATTCTAAGCTGAGGCGTGGCTTTATTATTAGATCTCCGTATATGAGCAAAACTTGTATGTATGACATGCATATATGTGCAGAAATTGTATGCATGCCCTCAAGGCCCCCCTTGATCAGTTTCGAGTGGACTCTCACCGACTTTGGGTTGAGATTGATCAGTCCATCCTAGGGTCAGATAGGGTTTGCTAGTCATACCACCTATAGGGGACTGAGATGAAGGAGCATCTCATTTTCTGATGCCCTATCCACTATGAGATTAGAGGGATACACTATTGCCTCTATTAGGACTTGGGGAGATCTCTATCCACTTTATCCCAGTAACCAAACCAGAGGTGCCTTGTTCTCTTCATGAGAGAGGTGTTCTGACATAGATCATAGTCTCTACGTGCTTCCTTTGTCCTTCTTCCCTGCTGTCCCGTCAGACGGGCAACAAACGACAATCAAAGATACACTCCATATTGGATTTCATCTCAGCGAGACCTTTGGGTTTCCTCTCAACCCCCTCTCTGGGTGGGTTGGTTAACCTTCTTGACACCCTTGAGGAGCTGTTGTTCCAGGCACTAAGATGGATATTGGACTTTTAGTACCTCAGAAAGTTTCCAACAAAGCACCATTAATGGTAGCAACAAGCAAATAAGATTTGGACGGATGCACAGAATGTATGATGGCAGGTATTGCAGTAGAGATTCTGTACAACATTTTAAACAGCAGCAGCAGCATGCCCTCCGTCAGTAGTTCCTTACAACAGTAATGAGGGTGCAAGGGCGTGTATGGAGGAGAGAGGGCAGTTGCCAAAAGCTTGGATGCACCATTCTCAATTTAATTCCAGTTTAGATATTTTTTATGTTTTGCAGTTTAGTTTTATTTCTGAGTTTGCTTTAGTTAGTAGTTGCATGCACAGTTCCTTAGGTGCTTTGCATGTGGAACGTTTTTAAGGATAAATGAGGCATATATCCCTAGAAGAGAGATGCATGCATGCGTATTGGCACTCTCCTGTTGCGGGCACACCTTCCTAGGAATAGTTCTTTCATGCAGGTTGAGGGCACTATACCCAAGGCTTGGAATAGATCTAGGGTTTAGGTTTATTTCAGTTAAGGCATCGTTGTGCATGTGTCCAGATTCGTTGTACCTCATAGCCTATAAAGGAGAAGGTAGGGGTATAGGTTTTATTCTTTCAGCTTTCCAGATTAGAAGCAGTGAGTTAAATAAACAGATCTGTGTCCACACATGCAGACTGTTGCAGGCTGCAGCAGAAATAAATATGCGCAGCTACAACACATTCATTCAAGGCTGAATACATGGTGGTTGCAACCTCTATGAGATAAGATAATTTTATTAATGTCCAATAAATGACCACCATATGTAGGTCAATGGGACTTAAAAAATACATCTGGTGTAAATATGTAGTGAGAGGAGATGCAGGCTACAATCATGCACAAAATCCAAAAACATAATACAGGGGGACAAAATACTTATTTTTGTGCCATGAAAGCTGACCAAACGAATAAAATTGGCAAATGGAGAACTGAGTGGTCATTGCAGGTAGAAGGCCAAGAGTCAAACACTGAGACATTGACAGGTAAATTGATGTTTTCTACAAGAGGTCCATCAACTCGATGAGGTAAGGGTCATGGATGAGGGCCCCATCAGCAAGGGGGCTAGTGACAAGGGACTTGTTGTCAAGGAACCTTCTGTGGGTTTTGTCAGTGTCATCAAAGGCAAAGTTGGTGAAGTTGTTGTTGACGACTCTTGCAGAAGTTTTTTGACAAAGACCAACAAGCCACGGCTACTTGTGAGGAATTTCTTGGAATAATCAACTGACTCTTGGATAGCAATGGCCCCCATTGTATTGCATAACTGCACCAAATGAAGGAACTTTTGCCAAATCTGGTTCCTAGTGAACCAGCTCCCTTGCTGCATAAGTTGCCCTGCCATAGAAACCTGATAAAGCGGCATGGACTATGTGTGCGTCCTCTTCATTTCGATGTCTACTACCTGATCCACTATGGCTGGTTCTGTACTACAAGGCTTTAACAATGTGACAAAATTTTGTTGTCAACCTTGTGCTGTTGTGGAGCTTGGTGCTAATCATGTTCTCATTTATACTTGACAGTGGAATTTTGCAATCTGCATGGACCCGTTACTAGATTTCTGTTCCACAATCTTCACTATGTTTTCCACTTTCCTTTCAGCATGGGAAACTCCTATGTTGATGCAAGAGGTAGAGCTACATTAATTGGGGCCAATGGCTAGGGCCCCAAACACAACTTGAAGAGGCTGTCCTATAGCACTGTGAAGATGTTTGTTGTAGCTATGTTGCACACGAGATAATTTTTTAATGACTTGTAATTTTTGAGTTTTTCACCCGCTCCAAAGCTAGAGTAAGTGGCTTGGTGGGTAGGCCTTAGGAGGATATTAAAACCTAGGTGTCAATGTATACTACCATGCTAATCATTCTTTTAGAGTCATATGAACATGTGCTAAGTCCCCCCTAGGTGTTTTCATAATTTCGGAAAATTTTAATTTTCTCGTAAAAAGCATGTTTGTTTTAATTAAAAATATTCACTAAGGCATAAAAGTGTGGTTAGGAGGAAGCATTAGGCATAGGGGTGCTCATTTTCCAACTAAGAGCAACCACTTAACCTCTAAGCCCATTTTCCTAAGTTTTTGAGTAATTATTTATCTCTAAAATTGAATATTACTCGAAAATGGTAAAAAAAGACCAAAAAAATGGATAAAGTGAAAAATTCTACACATTATAAAATAAAGGAAACATGCCGAAAGTGAATTTTTTGAGTTGACAAAGTAAAGTGGAAACATTCCTAAGGTTTCTAAAACACTTTGGAGTGTTTTTCTCGGCAAATAAAGACAAGCTGATTTTGCTAAATCAAGTGGGGCATGTCTCTCAAAAAGAAGATGGAAATTTGTGAGGATAATAGCAAGTGTTGAGTTATGAATTGGAAGTTGGCATATTTTTTGCCTTTGCCATCTCATGCAAACTCAAGCAAAGCGCTCTCTCTTGGGCAAGTGCACCCCCCCTCTTGGTCACATTTTTCTATATAAGCAAGGCATTGCTCCATTACTTGGAGGATGAAGCAAGGAACCTCTGCTCCTGTAATGTATTGTTGCTCTATATTTTGAATAAAGTTGAGACTTTGGAGGTCCAAATTGTGCAAGAGTTTCATGGATGTCAATGTCGTGCTAAATCAAGGTGATATTTAGTTAGTCACTGCTTTCCTTTCTTTCAAGTTTGTTGAACTATCTAGCTTAGAAGGTCATTGTTGGCCATAGAGCAAGCATTTGTAGTTTCACGTTGCTTGTTTATGCTTTTATTATTAGAGATCTAGGAGTAGCAGACTGTAGTCGGTAATACTTATGCTCTCTTAATTTCTTTTAGTAAGACATTTTGGCTTTTGATCTCACTTGTGTTAAGGATTTGTAGGTTGCAGATCATCTCAGGTGAAGGAGAAGTGGGTGCTCGGTTGCATCCCTTTTCTCTTTTCACTTTTATCTCGATCTAACACTTCTTGCAATTTCAGGCATCTCTACATCCTCACAGGAGTTCAAGCCGAAGCTTGAGAACCCCTCTTCTTCTTTTCAAAAATTACTCTTTCTTTGGTTACTTTTAGCAAGCAAGCTTAGATTTCTTTTAAAATAATTTATCATAAATTTCTTAGCTTGTTATCTTACTAGATCTAAAAATGCTTCGAATTCGCAATCTTAAGCTTAGATCTAGTTAATGTTCTTAGTACTTAAAGTAGCATAAATCTCTATATTTTTCGCAAGTACTAGGTTGTATTTTTACACTAATCTTTTAATTTACAAACAATTAGCTTGCTGGTTTTTGCATTTTGTTGACATGACAAGAGGAAGTGTCAGCGAAATTTCTAAGTTTTTAGACTCCCAAAGCACCTCCAAATCCCCCCTCTTCAATTCCCTTCTCCCAACAAGCTATTGTAAGCCTTTTGATCAATTTATAAGGTCAAAAGGCAGCCCCTCATTTAATTATCAGCATTGTAATAATTTAATAGAAGAGCAAGTGGGATTATGACTCCTGCACCCTCTTTCCCATATTTTGGGGGGGAAAACTGTATTTGTCCTTGAAGTGGTTTTTTTAGAGTAGTTTTAATTATTCTAGACAAATTCAAGTTTATTTCAAGTTTACAGTTTCGTTTAAAGTAATCAAATACTGACCTGACATATCATTGCCATAGTAATTAGTCTCACAAATTTCTTTGATTTTCTGTTTACACAAGCACACAATCTGTCCTAAAAGGGTTGTATATTTTTGTACTTTGCTTTCATAAATTGGAATAAACTTTTGCCTATTTCATGTATGCTCTACCCCTCGCAGGTTTGTTTGAGACTTGGGGAAATCAAAAGTGGAATTGTGCATTTATTAATTTTTTCACATCTAATTAATCAATTCATTTTAATAAAAGTAACAACCCATAACATTACGAAAATTCCAGTGTAATGACTTTGGGACGTAGTGGGAAAATTCTTCATGGAAAGTGGGTACAACTAGAAAGCGACCGTGGGGTCTCCTTAGGCTACCTCCTTGTTGGTGTAGTGTTGAACACTGCTCCACGACTCCATCTAGCCCACATTTTCCTATGCGGAGCCACTTTTACCAAAATCTGGACATATTCCGAGTACCATTCAGTATATCAGAAATCCCTTTCCCTTTAGTTACTCATCATTTTAATATTTAAAATTGACCAAGTACACCGCAAAATATTTTCCCTTTTTCAACAATATTCATTGTTTTTGTGACTCCATATTGGCATTGGTTTAATTTCTGCATTCTCTATTTACTTACAGTCATGTTGTGAATTATTGATATATCTTGTTATGTTGTTGAATTAAGTGTCTTGTCAATAATTTATTCATTTATAACTCCTAAAACAACTCTATCCTTAAAAAAATTAAAACATTTAAGAGTCTTAGAAACGCTTTTTGTAAGGAATACCCCCCTAAGCTTTGTTAGAAGTTAAGCCTAAACGGAAGAGTCAGGATCAGGTGACAGTGCCTGACTCGAGACTTGCCCCCAAGGACGCACTAAGCAGCTTGAAGATTTTTGCTGCATTTTCCCCCCATGTGTGTAAGAGGTGGCAACATTTTTGGTGCCGTTGCTGGGGATAAATATTCCCGGAGTTTGAATTACCTTTTCCCTTTTCCTTTTTTCTTTTTAATAAAAAATGTTTGATCTAGTCAAATAAGCTGGATTTTACTCGATCCACAGGAAATTTCCAGAATTTAATGAGTGATTATAGTCACTCCTAAAAGCTATCCTAGGATGATTTATTTCAGCACATTAGGTTACTATAAATCCAATCTGAAAATGCAGAATCAAACACAGATTTGCAGAAATTTTTAAGGATGATATACCCAAGAAAAAATGATCATTCATTAAACATTACTTGTGTCTAACTGAAATCTGTTTTTAGGAAAAAATCATTTGATAAGTACTAGAATTTAAGTTAGCTGAAAACAAACCTAAGATACGATATGCAAACGGTTATGAAACCCTAGACTTGCAATTTGAAGCCTGGAAAATGATTTTGCATAGTTTAACTTTCAGATTTCAACAAAATGAAAAAACAGAAAAGTAAATGATGAATTTTTATATTTTTAGTTTTGACCGGTGGTTGAGAGACTAGTGCCTTTCAATCTTAGGGTATACGGGATCTTAAAGACAAATCTTAAAGGGTTGTTTTCTTGAATTACTTGGATTGAAATGGGTTGCATACACATGCAACAGATACCATAACTGTTCTGGAATTTAATGCAGAATTTTTTCATGACAGGGATCCCTAGAGATGCACCTTTGGCAAGCAACTTGACATAGACCCTAGCAATGGAGATAATAAACCGACAATCACTCCTATAGATGCAAATCACATGTATTATGCAGACACTAAAGCTTATAAGAAAGAGAAGGTTGTACCATGTAGCAAAATTTACTATTCATTGAATCAAATTACTAACCTTTGCACGAGAAGATTTCAGCACCATATCCAAGCTTGATATTACCAAACAATATGCCTCACATCAACAAGATAGTCTCTATAAACATTCAAAGCCTTTCCAAAGAAGTTGATCTGTCAATAAGCAATCAACAACAATAAAAAGAAAGGGAAGAGCCTCTTATATAGAGTTCTAGGCTCAACAACCCCTCAATAAAATAATATTACATCCTTAGATCTATCCTAGGAAATCATAAACAAATCATTTCCACTAACAATTACAAACCAATGTGGAAAGGTCAACAATATATAAAAATGGGGTGGTTATGCCACTTATTCTGAAACCTTAACAAAATCATGCAAGAAGAGGGGGACAGATCCATAGAAAAGCCAATAATGAAGCCCAAAGATCCTCCAAAGTGATGATGGTAAGTTCCACGATGTAATAGATGCCAAAAAGGTGGAACACTCCAACAATGTATGAAGGTCCAAAGGAGATATCCAAGTGATGACCCAATGAGGTGCTATGAAAGGTGTAAGCAAGCCTCCTTTGGTGGAGCATTCAACCAAAAATCAAGTCCATGGTTCTCTCAAGGCCCACATGAGACTAGCCAAGACAAAACCCCCTCAAAAAGTGCAACAAACCCCACAAAATGTGGCATGTGTGAGATGCCCAAGTGAGACATTTCAGCAATGAAGTAATAAAATAATGCCATGGGGAATCCCATGTGTAACAACTCCTCCACACTAGAGCCAAGGATAAAATCAAAGCAAGTAAGAGTAAAAAATATACCAAATAGGTTCCATGTGCTAGGGGAGTCTGTACATCAACAAGAGCAAGGGGACAGCCCCATGAGAATGCAATCCAAGCTCCCACATGTGCCTCTTAATATGTGTAATAAGGGGCAGCGTTCACCTAGTGGAGCCATCTTCCACATATGCCAAATCAGATGCCAGATCATGCAAAAGTGCAAGGGAATTGATTCTATCTGTGTTGTGCCCCTAGTCCACCATACTACATGTATAATGTATAAGATGACCCTTCCATTGGGTCCTCTGGCTCCATAGGTGTTAATTGATCATATAAAAGCAGTGCACCGAACCAAAAATTGGCTTACATCTTTAACATATTACATATAATCAATAAAGTGTAATTGTTCATGTTCTTTCCTATTTTACATGACCTGACGTTATTGTTGTATATATGGAAGTTCTTTCACTGTTTTATGATCACTAATGCCATTATATCCTTTGTATAGAAAATATATAAATACTGTTCATCTGTTCATTTCTCTGTGTGTGCACTCTTGTTATCTTATTTTCTGAAATCTCAGCCTCTGCCTCCCCTGCAATCTCTTTCTTTTCAAAGAGGACTGGTTCCTCATTCTTCAACTACAAAATTCTTTCTTCTTCTCTTTATGAGAATTGAGCTTGTTCCTGGTGTCGCATTAATATTGGGTGCCACTAAAGTACCAATGCCCAATCTTCTCCATTGAAAGATACCAGGTTTGTTGGGAGCAATGTCATTTCGTCCCTCACCAATTTCTTAATTAAACAAACAGTAAGCTTACAATTAACTACCAAAGCTGGTTTGTGGCTTAGTGAAAGGTCAATGAAAAAAATTACTACTTTATTTTTTCCCAAGGAAAACCTTGTGGGATTCCCACCTCTTTCCTGGAATATCCAGATGGAGGGCAGCTAGACACAATAGTGGTTGGTAACCCCAAGGGACTCTACAGGATTTGAACTCGTAACTTAAGGCCTTCCCTTTGGCAACATGCCTTGGGAAGAGGGTTCAACTGATTGAGCTAACCCTTGGGTTTTATGTTTTGAACTACTACTTTTTTTAGACAAGTACACGTACCAATTGAAGACCTGTCCTTTAATGAGTTCAAATACATATGGTGCAAGGCAAGTAGGTAAGTCCATCATGCATTGTTCTCATACCAATCTTACCAATAACTGTTTAATAATCACTTTCAAATTCAAATCTTATTTTTTAAAAATTTCTACTTTTATCCTTACATCAACATGTTGCCTATGAATTGTCAGGATGCTTTATTGTAGAGGTACTCTTATCTGTTTCATTTTTACATCAGGGAATATCTTCTATTTATCTACTGATTCCCCTCTCATAGGCTTACCTGATAATTCATTGAGGTTTTCTAGTTCAAAAGGGGTTTTAACAAATTACAATCACTACATGGATGGACACCACCATGGCACCATATACATGATGTAGATAATATCGGATATCCATTTGACAAAATGTTCAAGATACAAGAATCCCTATAAAACAGGCATGATTTGCCTTGGCATTAAGGAATGATGCAACAGCCATATACTGTTTGTTTGCGTGACACCAGGCCTGAACTTAGTACTATCTAGTTTGTCCACCAACTCATTGATTGGAGGCATGGGAAACTGATTTTTGAGTGATCTGATTGAATGGTCTGTAATCAACAGAGAGATGATAAGAGCTATCATGTTTACTACCCATTATGACAAGATTGGCGTATGCGCTTTTACATGGAGTGGTGATCCCTGCTTCAAGAGTTACTCAAGAAGCTTTTCGATCTCATATTTCTGAAAAATAGCTTTAGTGACTGGGACGACAAACCATTTACCACACCCTTGTCAGGTGGAAGTTTTGTGGGGATTTCCTGAGAGGCGGCATTGTATCTTTGGAGTAGTTTAGAGAGTACTAGATTATGAAATTCGTGAGAAGGTTCTACCTCCATAAGTACAGGCAGTCTATGAAGACAAAGTGGCCTTTCGACAGAAGCTTTATCATGTATTTCTAGTTGACAGTTTTGATGCTTTTAGGTTTGATAATATATTCCTGGTCTTTTTGTGTAAAGGAGAGAAATTTATCCTGCTGGTTGGCATCCTCACTTTTCTGTTTGTCTATATCTCAAACCTTCTCCGATACCACCTTGAAGCATGACTCTATGCAAAAGGGCTCTTTTACTGCAAACTACAGAAGTAACTGATATAAAAGCAGAAAATACAATAGAAGCAAAGTTCAAACTTCAAATGATAGAAAGAATTGCCAAAGGCAGAAAAATTATGGATGAAGAGCTCTCCAATGATCCTTTTTGGATTAGATGATTGAAGTAAAAAGTTAAAAAAGAAAGGGAAAATCCCTTTTTATACTTAAAGAGAGAAACATTAACTTGAGGCCAAGCGAACATTAAGGGGTAATATTGCCTTTGTTACATGCAAGTGGCCTTTGACCATCATTGAAATATAATGATGTAAAGGCCTATCATTAGAACACTGTTACAAAATTATGAGTTCACATTCAGAATAGCTATGCATGTAAAGTTCACTTGCATAATAAATATTTATTTTGCAGTGCATGCTAAATTTCATCAACTACGATTATGTTTGCTATTTTTTTTTCCTTTTCTACTTCTATATTCACCACTGGCTGATAAATTCTCAATATTTCTTGCAGGTATTTTCAATGATTCCTGGATTTAGTGCTGAGTTAATGCCCAAGGGTCGTGAAAAGGAAAGTCAAGCACGTATTAAAAGGTTCATGACAACAATGGATTCAATGACCAATGAAGGTATCACCCTAAGTTGTCTTTTTCTTTCCAATCTTCAAATAGAGATGAAATCAAATTTCACTGTTGTGAAAATTAGTGTGCAAAAGTTGTATCTTGTAATATCTGTATCCGGATATTCTCGAAAGCTACCTCAATTGAGTAGCCCAATAGAAAATAGTTCCATGTTGTATACTTATATAAGAGTAAAAAATAAATATGAATGATGATTTTACAATTACATTGGTAAGGCTTTATATAAGCCTTATCGTGCCTTTTCAAATGAAAGGGTACATCTCTTTCTATTTTTCAATTAATTAATTTAATTAATCATTCCTTATTTATTAATTATTAATATTAATATTAATAATTAATAAATAAGGAATGATTAATTAAATTAATTAATTGAAAAATAGAAAGAGAGGGTATATTAATATTAATAATTAATATTGATATTTAATTTTTATATATGTTAATATTAATAATTAATAAATAAGGAATGATTAATTAAATTAATTAATTGAAAAATAGAAAGAGAGGGTATATTAATATTAATAATTAATATTGATATTTAATTTTTATATATGTTTATATATGTCATTATGTTATATATTTTTTTATATAACATTACCTTCTCGTTAAAGGGAGCTTTGTCCTCAAAACTTATTGAAGACAAGGCTTACGTCTGATTTCTTGCTTGTAATGTCATCTCTCGGTCCTTTATTTTAGTACTTGCGACATTTGACGAAAAGTGACGATACGAGCTACGAATTCCAAGGAAAAAATGCCACATCGCCTGTGATGTGGTCCATCCGAGATCTATCTTCATCGGAGATGATTGTTGATCGCCTTATTGGATAAATCTTCCTGTTTTCTGCTTAGGTTGCAGATTTTGTGTTCTTTCGCTTATGAAATTATAACTCCTTTGTTTATGTTCATTTTGACCTTGTCCCTGGTCAAAATGCTTTTTATAATTTGGGCATCGATAAGGAGTTCTTGTTGTTTGTTTTTCTGCTGGATTGACTTCCTTTTGAACTATGATGGGGACCGAATTTGTATTTGTTTCTTCCTTCTCAACTTGAATTTGCTTTCCGGAGAGTCTAGATGCTTTCTTCTGGATTTGAACTAATTTGTTCTCTAATAGATTATTATTATTATGAATTTCTTGAACCTTTCGTCCTTCGACTAATTGTCATCTTTTAGCTTCTTGATTTGTTCCTCTAGTTCTTGATTAAGATTTCTTAGACCATGGTTTTCTTCTTGTTGTTTTAGTATTCTTTCTTCGAGGTTTTCAATGGAAAGTTCCATCTTCCGACTATTTTTTAGTTTCTTGATTTTTGTAAGTAATGTCTTGTTATGAATTCTTACTCGAAATAGTTCTTTGGTATTGCTTGCTAATTTGCCATTGATTTTCACAATTTCTAACTTGTGCTTCTTTTTAGTGTCGTCATACTTTTCTCTAATTCTTGACTTTTTAGTTTTCTCTGAATTTGTGCTAATTCATCATCTTTGCCCATGATGAGTTTGTTTAAACGCTTTATATCTTCTTCTAAATCGTTATCACTCCTATACAATGATTCTTCGTTGTCTTTTGAACCTTTGATTGTCTTTAAAATCTTGATTGTGATTTTTTAATTGAGATATTTCTTCATTCTTAGTTGATAACATTTTCTCAATATCTTCATTATCTTTTTCCAGCTTTTGATTTTGATCTTTTAAGCAATGATTCTCTTGTTCTGTCAACTGATCAAGAATGCTTCGTTTACTTATCTCAAATTGTAGATTTTTATTGCTTTCCTTGTAGTATCTTAATTCGCTTTCAAATCCCTATGATTGCAATTGTGAGTTATCTTGATCGTCTTTCATAATAAAATATTTCCCACATATTGGGCAGGAGCGATTGCAATTCTTAAAAAATGTTGGATATTGGAATTCCATTTCGCAACAAGGACACTTAGCCCAAAATTTGGATTTATATATGGAATCCATAATTTCTTCAATAAATCCATTATTGGCTTCAATGACTTCTTCATTATCTTCCGAGATTTGATTTCTGCTCTTTTAGTATTTTCTTTGACTTGGTCTTTTTTTATTTGACTACTTGACTTTTTTTTTTTAAATTTACAAAAGAATTATTATTTCCAAAATAATAACTATAATAATAATATTTATTAGAGTTTGATAGTATATGGATTATAATAATATTAGTATATAATAATATATTATTATAGTTTTTTTGAATGCCTAGAATTTGGGTTTTAAGCTTTAATGGTAAAAAGGCGGGGAAGGGTGCATGTCTATGGAGAATGAAGGGGTTTGGGGTTGGAGCTATCTTGGTGGTGGAGCTCGTGGAAGGGGCAGGAGGGGGGATACCGTGAGTGTGAAGAGGAGCGGGGTTGCAGGTCACAGCGAAGATGGCCAAAATCCTGTGTTAGATCAAAGATCCGAATTCAAGGAAACCTTGAGAGTTTGGCTACAAGCCAGAGATCAGCAAAAGCCCGAGGAAGGGTTGGCTTTAATACCAATGTAATATCTGTATCCAGATATTATTGAAAGCTATCTCAATTGAATAGTCCAATAGAAAATAGTTCCATGATGTATACTTATATAAGAGTAAAAATTGAATAGGCAGGGCTTTATATAAGCCTTATCGTGCCTTTTCAAATGAAAGGGTACATCTCTTTCTATTTTCTAATTAATTAATTTAATTAATCATTTCTTACTTGTTAATTATTAATATTAATAATTAATATTGGTATTTAATTTTTTATATGTTTATATATCTCATTATGTTATATATATATTTTTATATAACATATCTGGATGGAGGACAGCTCAACCACCAGCCACAGTAACAACTGGTAACCCAGTGGGACTCAAACCTTAGCCGGACTAGAACTGGAGACATCACAGCAAACTCCTTGAAAGAGTCTGAACAAACTGATTGAACTAAACTCACTGGGCAAATGTTTTCTATTTAAAATAAAACTTAAAAGACATGCTGATTATTTCTGATTAGTTATTCTTGTTTTCAGAATGAGGAAGTGCAAGCTGAGGGTTTGAACTTTGAACATGTTTTAGAGACTACAAAAATAATTAAAAAATATTACTGATTATATCAAAACTAGATTCTGTGTTCACCACTAACTACAAGAAAATCATTATTATTTTGAAAGACTAATCAATCTGACAAATGGCATCTTTTAGTATTCTTATGCCTTTGAAACTTTACAGTGAGTTGCATCCATAATATATGGCTATGTTGCCATTTTCTTTTGGAATATTTCTGTTTTGGGTCATTTTGATTTTGTAGACAGTCTGAGATCTAATAATCAGAAATATGGTGTGGAACTTGCTTATTTGCTTGCCCATGTTTGTTTTACATATCTTGATTCTTGGGAGGATTAGCACTCTTGGTAGAGGCTATCATTTGTGGTTTTATATTTGATCAATCAACAATTACTTTGTATTCCCGAGGACTTTTTGTTTTGAAAGTAAATAGTTGGAATAAGTATATTGCTTCACTTCCAGTATAGCAGCATCTGGCTGTTGGCACTGCCCCATCAAAATAATGGTTGTGCAGAGGGCTGTTAGTTTTACCTGGTTGTTCAGTCACTGTTCTACCTCAGAGCAGCTTGACATGCTTCAGCAATCCCTATGGTCATGTTTACCGTAGCAGCCTGTAGCCTTGGCACACTTCCCTAGCATAGAATAGCTTTGCTTCAGGGAAATAGGGTGCAGTAGTAGAGGCGTGCATCAGTTCAGTTTAACAGCAAGTGTGTGCACTTTTTTATTTCTTCCCCAAGTTAATAAAAACAGAGATTATTTTCTGAGTGCTGCAATTTCTTATTAGTTGCTGTTATTAATTTTCAGTTACTGATGTGTTCATATATAGCAGTAACAGTAGTTCTGAGAGATGCTTAAGTTTCCAGCTTATTGGGGTTTTTTTGGTTTGCTGATATGATCACCATGTATTGAAATTTCTGCGTCGTAGTAGAGCACATTTTTTGAAATCTTTTAGGAATC
This sequence comes from Pseudotsuga menziesii, assembly GCA_001517045.1. Classification (NCBI taxonomy): domain Eukaryota; kingdom Viridiplantae; phylum Streptophyta; class Pinopsida; order Pinales; family Pinaceae; genus Pseudotsuga; species Pseudotsuga menziesii. The sequence continues at coordinate 70,159 of LPNX010605056.1, forward strand.
CTTGTATGGATAGTAGGTCTTTTACTTGGAATAGGGAGTTGTTGGAAGGTTTCAATGGTGGGATGCCTGAGATCTGTGCTTGAAAAAAGAGCCGTGGACCTTTGATATGCTGTTTTAGGTTTCTGATATGTTTGGATTAGGTGTGTCCTCAGAGCTGCAACTATGATTTGTCTTGGTCTTTGAGAGTGTCACAGGTTGGAGGGCAGTTCTAATTTTGTATGTTGGAAGTGCAGGTTGCAGAGTCTATTGAAAGTTGATCTATGGGGTTTCATGGAGACTAACATTGCAGAGCCTATGGATTGTGCACAGTTGCCAGAATATAAAAAGAAGATGTCCAAGGTAAAGTGAGTGATCCTCAGCTTGATGAAGGATCACTTGATGCCTGACATCATCAGAAGACAACTGGTAAGGAGATGTTCGATGCTCTAGTTGCTCTGTATCAGATTGAGAAATCAATTGGAACTTGGAAGATGCTTTGAGGAAAAAGCTCAGAGCCATATGGATGAGCAACATGGACACAGTAGCTAGTTATTTCATGAAGATTACCAAACTCAATGTTCAACTTGCAGCGGTTGGAGAAGAGATCAAAGGTGAAGAGTTTTCTTCTTATTGGGAACCTTTTGTTTGAGGTGTATGTGTTCAAGGAGCAAAATCTAGCCCGCATCAACAAGATGAGAATGGTAGTAAGAAAGGAGGACTGAGAAGGGTCACATAGGAGAGAGAGGATTCATGCTTCTCAAATCAGGGCAAGGACTTTAAGCCATATCAAGTGTTTCAAGTGTCAGAAGCTTGACAACTGTGCTTCTCAGTTTCCTAAGAAGGAGAAGGGTAGACTATGGTGTCAAACATAGTTTGCAAGGAATGAATAAGCATTTGTTGTAGCGGATGAACTTGCATCCATGTTTGATACAACCTTCTCCATGGTTTCATGTCTTTGACCTAATAACCTGTCTGGTGCCGGATGGTATGCAGAGTCCAGACAGTGGAGCATCTAAGCATACGATCTTCAATAAGAATGATTTCAATAAACTTCAAGAGCAGGAGGCAGGCATACAGTTGGAGCTTGGTGATGATGGCACATATACAGTGGTGCTTCGGAATGAGATCCATCTCATTCTGAAGTCTTTCTAGTGATGTTATTGAACTTAATGGTGTTTTATATGTACTTGGTTTGACCAAGAATCTACTTTCATTTTTAGTTATTACAATCTATAGTGCATGGCTGAGTTCAATGGTTAGCAAGTGATATTAGAAATCAGAGTCCTAAGCCTAGTTGAGTTTTGGCCAGAGGAGTTTGAGATGGTGGTCTTTATAGGCTTCTTGCTAATCTGATAGAGCAAGTATGGTAGGATGCCATGGTGGAAGAGTGTCCTGGCTTTGTGGAGAGAATTTCAAAATCCACTCATGGAACCAGTGATTGATTCCATGCTTGCAACTGACAAGAGTATTGAAGAGTGTACTAGGACAGGTTTGTCGTCAAAGGATTCTCTAAGAAATAGGGAGTTGACCTTGACAAGACTTTTACTATAGTTACCAGAGGATTCTATCAAAAAGAGGAGTTGATCTTGTTGATATATTTGCCTCAATTGTTGAAGGTTTTGAGGTGCATGGGCGAGGTATCCATGTGAATTCAGATTGAACAAGGCCTCATATGGGTTGGTGTGTGCACAACAAATTTGGTATTTCAAGATTGATGAGCTTTACTCAAGTTGGACTTTTCCAAGTTTAGTGCAGATTGTAATTTATTATTTGATAGATGTGATCCACTTGTCTTGGCCTAGTGTACAGATGAGTTCACCATTGCAGAAAGCCCTAAACAGCTCATGTTGGGCTGTATGAAGATTTTGACCAATGAAATTGACATGGATGTAGGGGGTTGGGAGATTGTTGATGAAGTTTTTCTTGTACAAAGGATTTACACTTTGAAGATTCTGAAGTGCTTTCGGACGTATAGAAGGGAGCAAAGACCGAGGGCTATATTTCTTCAGGTTCATCAAGGGTCAAGATGATGTCAAAGCTCCTAGCAAGGGAAAGTTCAAAATACATAGAGATAGGCCTGGTTTGGTGGAGAACACTTTTCTCACATATGAGTATTAGTTTTACCTGATTTCTTTGTCACTGTTTTCCCTCACAGCAGTTTCATGCACTTTAACAATCCATATGGTCTTGTTTACTGCAGCAACCAGTAGCAGCCTGTAGCCCAGATGCACTTCCCTAAAATAGAATAGGGTTTGAATCAGGTAAATACTAAATAGGGCTCACCAGTAGGGGTGTCCTTCGGTTGTTAACTATTCATTTTCCTAGCAAGTGTGTGCACTGTTTTCTTTATTCCCTGAGCTAGTAAAATTTTTAAAAAGCATAGATGACTTTCCGAGTGCTGCAATTTCTTATTGGTTTCTGTTATTATTTTTCAGTTAGTGTATGTGTGTTCAGATCTCACAGTAACAACAGCTTTTAAGATTTAGTTAAGTTTCCAATTTTCTTAGGATTTTTTCGTTCACTGATCTGATCACTATGTACTGAAATTCTAACAAGGCCATATCAATGCTTGTTGATATATTATTGATTTCTGGAAGACAGTTTATATGTTAAGAACGCTGCTGCCTAAGATGGAGCCTTTTTCCCCATGTTGCCAGGGTAGCCGTACCGGGTACTTGGGTACTTGTAGGGTACGTCTCCTGCCGTACCCCATACTGGGTCCACGTACCTGAGACTCAGTTATAAAAAAGGGGTACTTATAGGTGAAATGGTACGCCGTACCCCATGTTTGGGTACTCCAGGGGTACGACCGACTCAATAAAATGCAATTCATTGGGGAAAATGTAATGACCGCCCACCAAATATGAACTGATTTTTTACTAACTACGTATGGAGTCTGATATAGGACTTATGTCAAACACTTTGCAACACTATTCAAATTCCACTGAATATTGTCCAAATCTAGTAGATTGATTCTACATTGATTCACAATGAATGTTTTTATGGTTTTGTGTTCAGCACTCATGGAACATAATTTGACTACCAAATGTGCACATAAAAAATATACATATGTATTTAATATTGAGNAAACTTTTATTGCCTGTAACAGTAGTACAAATAGGTGTTTAAAATAAGATTTCAAGTGTACTTTCATGTCTGAGTTTGATTATCTGTTACAGCTGCCTGGTACAATGATTTATCAAATTTTATGTAACTTCCATTCTTCTAATTGACATCTAGTATCTACTGAGTCTATGATTTATCAAATTTTATGTTTCAAATTTTCAATCTGAATGTTCACTGTTCAAAGAATCAGCAAATTTATAATTATGAATCATGATTCATAATTTATGAGGAAATCTATATGCATGTATGATGTGACTATGACATATATATTTATATATATATATATATATATGTTTATTTATATATATATACAGTACCCCAACGTACCCAAGTACCCTTTTTCAAAAAGTGGCATCCTTGTCCCCGTACCCGTACCCAAGTTTCCTGGCAACTAAGCTTTTTCCAGAGCAATTTTGATGTAAAATTATATCAAGAGTTTTGTAACTCCAGTTAGATATGTTCTACTTACATCCTAAGTCATAAGGTTTTCCATATTTAAAGTTTGGAGTTTGAATTTCTTCGAATTTTGAAATTTGCTTTAAAGTTGCCTTAAATTTGCTGTACTAAATATCAAATTCGGTTTGTAAAAATGGCAGGGAAAATGCTATTTTAACACTTACCTGTGGAGGAGGCTGACATAACTGCAGAGTGAAATAGGGCCGTCGAGTGTGCAGATAAAGGGTGTCTGTAATAGGGCCATCCATATCCAAATCTCCCCTCTGTAATGAGGACATGCATCCTAACTTTGTATGAGGGCCATTGCCTCCAAGAGCCAATGGGATGAGAGCCATGTGCCTCCAAGAATCAATGAATGTATACAAAATGCGTGCTGCTTAGGAGCATCAACAAAGGGTCTCAGCCCTCCATGCTAAGTCACATGGTTTGGGTTCGAGTTTGACAAAGATAAAATTCGATTTGAGTTCGAATATTTTGATGAGGTTCGCCATTAGGTTCTGTTGATGTTTGTAGCTCAATTAGGTATTTCCTTGAGTTTGTGTCTTACTTGTGGAAGTCGTTATTAATATGTCTTAGTAACCTAGGAAATTCACTTTATTAAAGTCAATATAAAGTGAATGCCTTTTTAGATTAATTGATGTTAATTTGGAGAAATGCTTAAGTGTTTGGCATTAGCGAATTAAGTTAATTAATTGAATCTCAACCATTGATCTCAAGTGAGTGAGATTTAGTCTCGGCCATTGGAGTCAGTGTTTTGGTTCATCTCAATAGGATAAAAGGAATTCAAGGTGAGAGGAGAAAGACACAAGAGAAACTCAAGCATTGAGTTGGAGAGAATGACTTTCTACTTTCCAGTTTTGGCATAGAGAGAATATTGGCAGTTTGGGTCCTGGGAAGCAGTTGCATGTAGTCATAGCAGTCAAGTGTAGGCGAAGTTTTGATGCAGGGGAATCGGGATGTTGTACACTCGTATGGATCAGCCGTACATGGAGTTCTTACAACAACACGGATCCGTACAGTCGTATAGATCACATGTACATGGATTACGCACAAGCGCAAGGATTGATCATATAGTCGTACAGGGCCCTAGAACACAATTTGCAGTCACATATATTAGCTGCACAAGGAATTTGTACAGTCAGGTGGAGGCCGAATATCTTGTACATGGTAGTACAACACAGTCATAACAGTGGCACAAATTATCTATACAGGGAGTTCATATAGTGAGGTGGAGGCGAAGTTTCGCTGCAAGGGAAGTCATACAGTCGTATGGTTCAACTATATAGGGAGTTCGTACAACCGTATGGATCGCATGTACAGGGAGTGTGTACAAGCATACAGACCGACCATACATTCGTACAAGCCAGTGCATTACAATCAAAGTCGCATGGATTTGTACAAGGTCGTACAATGGCCTTATAGGGCAGCAAAGGTTGCAAATTGTTTGCAGAGATTTTTTAGGTGATTTGCACGAGGAAGAAATTTCCAGTGTTCCACGGGGATGCGTCTCGCAGGGTCGGGGACGCGTTTCCACGTTTCCTGCGTCCCAGGGACTTGGGGACTCTTGGGCGAAACTTTCCCTCCCCAACCATGCCCCTAGGAATTTTTTTTAATGTTTTCCCATTATTTTCACATTTCACAATTCCTACTTGGTACTACTTAAAAAATAAAGTGATATATTTAGTATTTACATTGCACAATCATTAATATACATCAAATGAATTATTATTTTTGATATATTATTTTATTTTTATAATTTTAGAGACGTCCCCACATTCCCCCCCCCAAATATCCCTAAATTTGGGGGTGGTCTCCACGCGTCTCGAATGTGCGTTTCCCTGCTCCCACATCCCCCCGTCCCAGAAACTTGGGGGAACATTGGAAATTTCTCAGTGTGGCTGAATTCCCATGTTTGTTGATTGTGTTTTCTTAGAACCATTTTCCCAGTAAGGGAGCTTTTGTAAGCTTGGAAATTATTGAATGAAAAGTTGATTTCAAGGGTATAAATTTTGGGTGTTTTCTTATTGAGCAAATCCATTTTCCATTGAAATTGCTTCTGTTGTTTAAATTTTTGTTAATAGATCTCAGCAAATATAAATAAATCAGGGAGTTGAAAATTGTTTTTTAGCAAGGAAAAATCACTAGGAATTGTTTATCTAGTGTTGGGTTCGCAAAATTAACATTGTATCAAAGCTCACACTCTAAAAGGGAAGCAGATCTGAAATCTACAATAGTAGATGATGGTGGGTGCTTGAAGAAATTAGTACACAACAATTATTTTGTGTAGATCTGGTTATGGCAACATCGGGTCATAGATTTGAAGACAGGTTAGATGGGGCATCTAACTTCTTGTCTTGGAAAGTGAGGGTAACTTTACTTTTGAAGGAACATGACCTTTGGAAGATTATTGAGAGGGTTGTTTCCGCACCGACAAATCCATTCCCAGAGGATGATTCTAGATGCTGTAAAGGATCATCGACAGATCATCTTCCTTATTCATGTGGAAGAAAAGATGTCGACTAGAGATTTGTTTAAAGCTCTGACACATTTATTCCAGAGTGATAACATGAACAGGAAGATGATTATGAGAGATAAACTCAGGGATGTTCGAATGACCAAGTTTGAGAATGTTACTAGCTATCTCATGAGAATGTTACTAGCTATTCGATTTGAGAATGTTACTTGTAGCTGTTGGTGAGAAAGTAGTCGATGCAGAGCTTGTTAATGTGGCATTAAGTGGATTCACCAAGCCTTGGGAACCATTTGTAAAAGGACTCTGTGCTCGAGAGAAACTCTCCACCTGGGAGAGGCTTTACAAAGATGGCATACAAGAAGAGGCTTGGAAGGAGTCCAAGGCACACAACTAGGGAGGTAGCAATGAGAACTTGGCCCTTGTCGAAAGGCAAGGAAGGGCAAAGGAAAGAGTTCTAGCAAGAAGGGTAACAATGAGGGGTAAGCCCAACAGTCTGGGAAGAAGAAAGGCTTGAGTAAAATCAAGTTTTTCGTGTGGTGCAAGAATGGGCACTATGAATCTTAATGTCCAAAGAAGAAGAAGTGGAAGGGAAAGATGCAACAGATAGCAACATTTGCAAAGACTCAATTGAGTGAGTTTGCTACGAAGTTTGAGAGTGATTTCTCACTTTTCCTAGCTTTCTACTAGCACAATTTCTAGGAGTGCATGGTACATGGATAGTGGTGCATCTCGTCATATGAAATAAGCACGAGATCTATTTGTTCCAGCTTAAGTCTGGTGGTTAGTTTGATGTCAAAGATGTGCTATTTGTGCAAAGATTGAAGAAGAACTTGCTCTCGGTCTCAATTATGGAGGACATCGTTTTTTTCTGATATCTTTAGGAGAGAGCAAGTAGTTGTGCATCCAAAGAGACCCATCCCCAACACAGTAGTGAGGATTGGGGTTAGAGAGGGAAACTTATCCAGGTTGCAAGGGAAGCATGTTCAGGATTTGGTACATGACAGTGACAACTTGTGTGAGCTTTGGCACATGAGGATGGGACACTTGCATTACAAGGCATTGTCGATTCTAAGGGAGATTGTCATTGGTCTTCCAAATCTCAGTATTGAGTTGCAGAGAATATGCAGAGGATGTGCACTTGGAAAGAATGTTAAGAATGTGTTTTCAAGTAGTGAGAGTAGGTCCAAGGGGATCGTGGATTATATTCATTCGGATGTGTGTGGGTCGATGTTCGTAGTATTTGTGCAGGGAGCATCGTAATATGTGACATTTATTGCTGACATCTCCTGGTTTCCAATAAAACCTAGATCTACTTTATGAAGACCAAGGATGAGGTTTCAATCGGTTTTGAGAGTTCAAGGCTTGGGTGGAGAACTTGATAAGTAAGAAGATAAAGGTCTTGAGGTTAGACAATGGGAGAGAGTACACCTCCAATGACTTCAAGGGTTTCTGTAAGGAGGCAGGGATCAAGAGGTAGAAGACAGTCTCGCACAACCCTCAACAGAATGGGGTTGCAGAGGGAAAGAAACGTTCCATCATCAGTAATGCAAAGGCTATGATTCATGATTAGGGGCTATCTATGTTTTTTTGGGTAGAGGCATGTTACATAGCAATTGATTTGCAAGACAAGAGTCCTTAGAAGATAAGGATGATAAGACTACTGAGGAGGCATTTACAATCGTGAAACCAAAGATAGGACATTTGAGGATCTTTAGTTGTCCAATATATATCCATGTGCCTGAGGAGAAGAGGACAGAGCCTGAGACTTAAGGAGAGAAGGGTGTGTTTGTGGGGTACAACTAGACATCAAAGGCTTACATGATCTTCATGTCAGCACAACAAAAGACAATTGTGAGTCAAGATGTTAAGTTAGAGGAGAACTTGGCATCTAGGAAGTCTTATGAGTTACCACTAGTGGTCGAGGACGAGGAGCAGGAGGCTCCGAAGGGAGAACAAAGTTCATAGACTTCCAGTTCAGGGAATTAGTGTTCAAATAGGGAGGAGGAGTTAGCTCCTTCTAGTTTTGTCAAGAGACCTAGATGGTTTGAGCAAACATTGAGGGATGCTCGCGAGCATGTTGAGGCTCCTAGGAGATCATTTAGGGAGAGTAGGCCTTCGAGGAAGTTTCAAAACTATTGGCCTTGATGGGAAACATCGTTGATCTCAAGCCTTCCAGTTATGAGGAAGCAATTGACTAGCAGGTTTGGAAGGGTTCCATGTTGGAGGAGTACACCTCCATCATGGACAATGATGTTTGGGATATTGTGCCTAGATCGAAGGGGAAGTTTTTGGTGACTTCCAAGTGGCTCTTCAAGATCAAGCATGTTGCAAATGGTAACATTGAGTAGTTCAAGGCAAGGTTTGTGGCGAGAGGGTTCTAACAGAGAGAGGGAGTGGACTATGAGGAAACATTCGCTCCAGTCACCAAATATGCTTCCATTTAGGCTATAATATCTATTGCCTTAGTCATGAGGTGGAGGATTCATCAAATGGACATGAAGATAGCCTTCCTCAACAGGATCATTGAGGAAGAAGTATATATAGAGCAACCTCAGAGCTTTGGGGTACATGGGAGAGAATCTCATGTGTGCAAGCTTAAGAAAGCCTTGTATGGACTCAAACAAGCACCTAGGGCTTGGTATTCCAGGATTGACAGATACTTGCAGAGCATGGGCTTTACTAAGAGTGAGGTGGATCCCAACTTGTACTTCATACTTGTTGGATCTAATCCACTCATATTAGTGTTGTACGTAGATGATTTATTTCTCATAGGTGCAGAGGAGCTTATAGCAAGGTGCAAGACCGTTTCGGCCACAGAGTTCGAGATGAAGGATATTAGCTTGATGCATTATTTCCTTGGGTTAGAGGTATTACAGAGATCAGGTGAGTTCTTCTTCCTTGGATAGGGGAAGTACATAGTGGATATCTTGAAGGGATTCAAGATGGAGGACTATAAACTGATTGCTACACCTATGGTTTCCAACCAAATGAAGATTGATTCTTTAGATTAAGAGTGGGAAGATCCCAAAGTATATATACAACTGATTGGATCATTGATGTATTAAGTCAACACCAGGCCAGGCATATTTTTTGCTGTGAACACCTTGAGTCAATTCATGGTGGAGCCAAGCCAGGGGCATCAGGTAGTAGTGAAGCATGTGCTCACATATTTGAGGGGCACAGTGGAGACTGGATTGAGATATCTTGGAGGTGATGGAGTGGACTTGCAAGGTCATTCAGATTCATATTGGGCAGGGAGCGCATTAGATCAGAAGAGTGCCTTAGGGCGCTACTTTAGCTTAGGCTCAACAGTGATTTATTGGTTCAATGGGAAGCAGACTTTCATAGCTCTCAGTTCAGCAGAGGCAGAGTACATGGCAATGAGTATGGTGAGTTGTGAGGCTATTTGGTTTTGCAAATTGCTTACAGGATTATTTGGTTAGGAGTTGGAGCCTATGGTGACTCATTGCAATAATCGGATTTGTAACAAACACTCTAAGAATCTAGTATTCCATGATAGGACCAATCATATTGAGATTAGACACCACTTCATCTGAGACAAGATCTAGATGGGAGCACTCAAGCTCCAGTAGATTTCCACAAATGAGAAGGTTGTAACATTCTCACCAACCCTTGGTTAAAGGGAATTTTGTCTTCTTCAAAGATAAGCTAGGAGTGATGGAGAATACCTTACTTGCCAAGAGGGAGTGTTGATGTTTGTAGCTCAAACATGTATTTCCATGAATTTGTGTCTTACTTATGGAAATTGGCATTAATATCTTTCAGGAACCTAGGAAATTCACTTTATTAAAGTCAATTATTAAAAAGAATGCCTTTTTAGATTATTTGAGGTTAATTTGGAGAAATGCCTAAGTTTTTTACATTAGTGATTTAAGTTAATTAATTGAATCTCAAGTGAGAGATCTAATCTCATCCATTAGCGTTAGGGTTTTGGTTCATCTCAATAGGATAAAAGGAAACCAAGGTGAGAGGAGAAAAACACAAGAGAAACTCAAGCATTGAGTTGGAGAGATAAGATAAGATAAGATAATGTTATTAATGTCCAATGAATGACCACAAAAGTAGGTCAATGGGACTAGATGATACATCCAGTATGAGTACAATGTGGGAGTGCAAATGCATCTCCTAGAGATTGTTGAAAATAAAGACAAAATAATATAAAATAAAGATACAAGCAGTAGTAAAGCCTCATAAACATGTATAAAATTGTATCAAAGGTATGGAAGGCAAAATACAACGTGAGATTGTCCATGGGTGGACAAGTCTAACCACTCAAAAACGTGGCGAGAGAGGGGAAGAACGCGGGAGAGAGATGAAGATGGATATCGTGGCATCATGATCTCCTTGGCTTGATCGCTAATGGTGAGGGGTGGCGAACAGGTTGCATGCTCATTGTCATTGTCGGGACTCTCTGGAGCCATCAAGATGTCCAACTATATGATCTTGGGGGGTTGTAGAAGAGGGGGATAATCATAACATCCGAGGTCGAAGGGAAGAAACTCTGGATAGGTTGTTGGTTACACTGCTAGGTCTGGGAGGAAATTTGGTGGGCAGGGAGCGCCCTGCTCTGGATCCGTCTTGGCCTAATCCCTTCGGTGCTCTAAGAATGAGTGGATTGGTGTATAGTTCGACAGCTTCAAACCAGTCTCCATAAAATCAACTAGTCTCTCAAAGGGGGAGGTTGAGGAGAGACTCGAGGTTTCACATCTCCACTGTCGGAGGTACTCTAGGACTCTGCTTGCTGCTTGTTGCTCCAATCAGATGGATCAATACTAAAATAAGAGGTTATTGTCCTAGTCCTCCCAAGGTGGGGTGGGGTGTGTAGGAATTGGGACCTGTGGCTAAAGATTTCCCTGATGAAGAGGGCGAAGCATTGCTGGTCTTGATATTGGAAAAAGGTAGAAAAGGACCCCCCCGAGTCCCTATAGAGATAGTGATATCGCCCTCTAATCTCATAGTATAAAGGGCACATAAAGACGAGGTGCATCTCTGCCTTCATCTCATGTAAGTGGCACAGGTGGCAGATCCTATCAAATTGTGGTAAATGGTGGTGTGTCTCCACTTGGAGTCGATGAGAACCGACTTGAAGATGTCCCAAGGGAATCTTGAGCGAGTGCATTCAATGTCGGCATGTGTATGGGGGGTGGACGATAATGCCATCTTACAACTCTAGGAAGTGCTCAATGTAGAAGGACATCTTCGAGCCCATGCTTGTCGGAGGTGAAGTCTAAGTAACCTGAAAGGTGCTTTGAGTCTACTTGTACCAAGCTCAGTCCCCAGATCTCAGAAGCATAAAGAACAGTGGGCCTAATAATTGCCTCCATGAGATAGAGTTTGGACGTGATGTCCTGAAATTGTTTCTGGAAACATTATTCCTCGATGAGTGCTAAGGAACCATATACTTTGTTGAGTCGAGGTTGGAGGGCCAGCCACATGCCAAAATGTGGCCCCGTGAACTGTACTCCCAAGTAAATGTAAGATGTGGTGATCTCGATCTCTTCCCCCCGGAAGTAAAAATACAGGTCTGTAAGAGATCCCTTCGATGCATTGAAGACCATAACCTTGATTTTACTTAGGTTGACCATCAACTGTTGAAGGTCAAAAAAGCAGGACTTTCTACTTTCCAATTTTAGCAGAGAGAGAACATTGGCAGTTAAGAAAGCAATTGTTTGTAGTTGTACGAGTCAAGTGGAGGCAAAGCTTTGATGCAGGGGTAGCTGTACAGTCTTGTGGATTTGTACAATTGCATAGATCAATCGTATAAGGATTCTGTACAATCATATAGATCATGCTTACATCGACCATGCATTCATACGGATCAGTTGTGCAAGGTCGTACAACACTGTCCGTACAATTGTACGGGCTATACAAGGCAACGTATTGTTTGCAGAGGTTTTCCAGAGTGATTTGCAGGAGGAAGAAGTTTCTTAGTGTGGTTAAATTGCCAAGTTTGCTGATTGTATTTTCTTAGGGCCATTTTTCTAGTAAGGGATCCCTTATAAGCTTGGAAATTATTCAATGAAACATCGATTTGAAGGGCAGAATTTTTGTGTGTTTTCTTATTGAGTAGAACTTAGCAAGTATAAATAAATCAGTGAGCTGAAAATCGATTTTTAGGGAGGAAAAATCGCTAAGAATTGTTTATCTAGTGCTGGCGCTAGAAAAACTAACAGGTTCATCCATATATATATTTTCACTATACACACACACACACTTTATAATATCCCCTCCTAAAAGAAAAACACTAGCAAACAATTTGTATACTTGATTTATAATAATACCTAAGTTATATAGTTTATAAATTATACTTTATAAAATTCTTGTCCTAAAAGAAAAACACTACTACACGGTTCGTATACCCATACTGTTGCTTGCGAATAAACTATATAATACGGCCATCAATGGGTAAGGAATACCAATGTTCCCCCAAGGTTCTGGGACGGCGGTACGCGGGAGCCGAGGTCATAAAAATACTAAAATTATGAAAAATATAATTCCCAACAATAACAATTCATCCCATGCAAATTATTAAATTACTAAATATTACATTCATCATTGTGCAATCATGCAATGTAATTAAGAATTTGATAAATTAATAATGCAAACACATTACACAGTTCATCATGATTTGGAGGTTCGCCAGAGTTTCAAAGTTTTGTACGAGACACCCAGAAGGTTCGCTGGAGTTTCGGAGTTTCGTCCGAGACGCCCAGAAGTTTTGGAGTTTCGTCCGAGATGCCCAGAATTATCGGAGTTTCGTGTAATACGCCCAGAAGGTTCGCCACAGACCGAAACGTTCTGCCATGCGTTTCGCTGAGTTTTGCCCAAAGCGAGACGTCATGAAATGTTTCGCCTGGAGTTTTGCCGTCCTTGGGATGCAGTAAACGTCGAAACGCATCCCCGTGGAATACTGAGGAATACAGCCCCATCTTTATGGATATAGCAAGCTGCTGTTTTTATTCAGTTATGGAGTTCGAACTTACAGCAGGAAGTGTTCATTGCAGCCTGTGTATATCGCCCGCTACCGAAAATATATGCAGTTCGGTTGAAGAAACAGGCTTCCAGAGATATACATCACGCGTTTCAGAATTTAATGGGCATCAGTGTTGTAAGTATGCCAAAAAGAATCTGGCCAAAGTGTGCCTGCAGGATTAAACTTGACGACCGGGCCGAACCTTAATGAGTGATGGCCAAACCTTAATAAATTTTATCTTTTGGTTGAGGTTTGCCGAATTTTGAACTTGAAAGTTCAAAGCTGGCAAACCTTGTGACATATCATCCATGCCTGCAGAAAGGGTTGACGCTTGGCACAGGTGGTTTAAACTTTATACAATGGGCACTGATGCCTTTTAATTTAACTATAACCTTTGCCACACTTTAGATATTTTTGATATATATATATATATATATATATATATATATATATTTTTATGTAACATATATATATATATATATATATAANCATCAAGAAATTTGTATTCGAACTGAATTTCATCTTTGCTGAGCTCAAACATGAACTATGTGACTTTGATGTCATCCAACAACTTCCTTAGTAAATATGTCAATCTCATTGACTGTTCAGTTTGTGTCTCCAGTGGCTTACTATATGGGAACTTCATGGTCTTGTTTACGCTTGGTTATCTACTTCATTTATTGTTCTTCATAAATTAAATATCTGCATGGCATAGCAGGAAAAATGGTCAGGGATTGTATGTTTCTCTGCTTCTGGGTTGTATTCTTTCACTTTTTTCAGAATCACCTTTATGGTTCAACAAATAACTTACTTGAAAAACTAACTGTACTTCTTTAACAACGCAATTACAAATTTAATGTAGATAGGCTGTACTTTTCTTTGTGGAAGTGAGACTGATCATTTGCTAGAATTGAGCATCCAGTTCATTCCATGTGTTCATCAGACTGTCAATCTATTTATTGTTTTGTTTGTAAGAAGTGCCCTTCAATAGTCTTTTCAACTGCAATGTGCAAGGCTTTTTGGGATTGAGTTTCTTTCAGTTCAGCAATTATGTCAAAAAATTAACATGAAAATTGATTTGAAGCTTTTGAGGTAAGCTAGTGCCTTTGTGTGTGGTTTCTATCTTTATCCTGTGGTTGATGACTTTTGCAAAACTGATTATAGGTTTTCAAAAACCATTTTCCAGTGAATAAAAAGTTGCATGTTTGTACTGGATAAATTTTAGTTGTAGGAGAATTTGACATCTTGTTATTGAAGGCTACTCTAGATTGTATATCTGTGATCTGCTCAATGATACTAGAGAAGTTCTAATAAATTTGGTGTTTTTGCAGAACTCGATAGTTCAAATCCAAAGCTTATGACAGAGTCACGAATAATGCGTGTTGCACGTGGGGCTGGTCGTCCCGTCAGGGAAGTAATGGAAATGCTAGAAGAGTTTAAACGCTTAGCCAAGATTTGGAGTAAGATGAAGGGACTTAAAATTCCCAAGAAGGGTGACATGAGTGCCTTATCTCGGAATATGAATGCTCAACACATGAGCAAGGTTCTTCCTCCACAAATGCTGAAGCAGATTGGTGGTATGGGAGGGTTGCAGAATTTAATGAAGCAGATGGGTGGCAAGAACTTTGGAGGCATGTTTGGAGACAAGTAGGTCATAATATATAGAGTATTTAGTGTGCTCATTGTTCGTAGCAGCTGTGGGTGAGGTGTCTAAATTCAGTGCTTCATGTCTCCTTTAATGTAATTCATCTACATCTCAACTGAAATGTTAACCTCAAAGAGGTTTGTTCTAATCAATTTTATCTTAGGAGGAATCAGAAAGTAACATTTAAGCTCTGAGATTTACAGTAAAATATTTTATCATAGTGAATCCAGATTATCTGTAGTTACATTCATTTTGCTTTCCCAGTTCTGAGTTGTATCAAATTCTTCTCTTATTCTAGTGCTAATGTTGTTAAATGGTTGGGACAGACTGCAGTTTTCCTTGAAAGCCAAAACGTTGTGTTCCAGGGCTTCCTGGTCTCCTCCTTGAAAACCAGCTATCCACAAGGAATAATGCATGATGTTATTTCGATCTTGGAGAAAATTTATACTTAGTAATTTTTTTCTTGTCTGGATTTGGTGTAATGTGTATGCTTATTCATTTTCCTCAATAAATGTTCTGCAATATAATAACTTAGATGGTTAGCAGTGCATTTTAGAAGATGTGATTACTTTTGTTTTATCTTATGACAATGGTTACAAATCACTACATTCGAAGCAGTTCCTAGTATACTTATATCATGTGAATGTTGGAATTAATGGTGTAATATGTACATGTATAGCCATGGCCATGTCATATTGTTATTGATGCATTTGGGTAGATATTAATGATGGCTAAGTCCATTTAATGTAATGCTAGGTTATGCAATTATAGTTTAGGGCAACCTAGTGAATTTTGATATGTAGGCTCTCTTGGGGAGTGTGCACTACTTATGTGGGCCCTTAAGTTATAACCCCACTTGAGAGGATGCCCTACTTGAGTTTTGTATAAATGCACAACTCAAACATCATTTGTAAGTCATTTCTTTTGATCATTGAGCTAAGGCTCTCTAGTACAACTTTTTAAGTGTATGGACACATCTTTGGTGTCTTGGTTGGCATATTTTTCTTTTATGTTCATTTGTGCACCCTTGTGCTTAGGTCTCTCTCTCTCTAGCACACTTTTGGTTCAACCCTAGCATTGTTTTTTTCTTTATTTACTGCAGGATTTTGGGTTGGTGTTTTGGTTCTATTCAATCTCCTCTTTCCGTTTGTGATCTCAACAGTGATTAGAAGCTTATCTGATAATTTCAATGCTAGTCAGTGAGCAGAATGCCTTCCAGAGGTCCTTTCCTGGACAATGAACCAAATCTTCTATTACTATCACTCTGCATTGATTTTCCGATCTACTTCATTGGTTAGGCAAGTAAAGCTTTAACTGGATATTTATTGTTCCAGGTGTTAAGATTTCATATGCTTAGCTAGATATCATTAGTGTTTAATCCAAATTCACAACAGTAGCATATGCAGAATCACTGAAAGAAACACAATCACAAGATANTGGGAAATAAAATCCAGCAAAACTTCATCTATATAGATGTATAAGATAAAACCCCAAAATAGGTATTCTCCTCCTTGCTAATATGTCTCTCTCTCTCTCCTATGCGCTACACAAGTGTGAGTCTGTGTGTTCAAATGAGGAACACAGCTCCTCTATTTGTACTCTTTTTGTCAGTTGACTTTTACCCTAACAAGTCAGCCCCACTAAACTGACTGGGCCGACTTCACCTAGGAAATCACAAAACAGTATTATATTATATGCATTGGGTACTATTGACCCGACTTACAATGGAAGCTTTACCTCATGACTCTATGATGACCAATTACTATAATAACATCCCGACGGAAGAATAGAACATCTCCCTTGGGGTACATCAGTAAAATACATTTAGAATATCCTTTGAAGTTACAATATTCAACACCAGGATCCGGCCATACAAAAGAATATGTTTACCAATCAATTACAAAGTTTTTAATGTGCATGCCAAGATGCTCCAGTTTTGATTGATGGATTTATTGAAGTCAGTCCAGACTGCATGCTGATATCTTCAAGTAGAGATATAATACTGTAATACATCAACTGATAGGCATGAAACCAATAATGGAATCACCTTTGTCTTTCCTGCAGGCCACATCTTCACAGGGCCCATGCTAAGTGAAAGTAAGCAGATGCAGAACTGTTTGCTAAACCCTTTAGAGTGCATTATAGGCACCTTTGAGCACTTTCTGTAGTATATTTTGAGGATGTAGTGGATTTGCAGGATGGCAGATGTGCTTTGAGGGTTTGTTAAAACAACAAAAGCTGCACCAACTGTCAATTGGGTGGGCTTCTTGTCCCTCACTCCATTATTAATCACTTGGTATTAAATACCTAGTGCTTACTAAAAGTCTCCAGTGAGTTTATTGTTCTTTGCGCTCATATATACCTTGCTAAATATGTGTGACTATCCAACGACCTTTAATTATCCAATATACCCCATTTGTTATTCATATATCATTTATTGCTCAATGCTGCCTATCAGTTCACCATGGAGATAAATAGTTCCAATGATTGTAGATGTCTGGAGCTGATAGTTTTAGCTGTTCAAACTCAGCTCGGTTTCAAGTCAAATTTTGTAACAATTTAATGCCAAACCCAGTTTAATTGTGTGCTGCAAATGAGTTGTATTTTCACCAAAATTTCAGGCTTTGAAACAGAAGATGAACATCACATTTTCCAGGCAGAAAATTAAATAAAATGCTCACACCAAGAAAGTCTCAGACACTTTTTTGGCAAAATGCCCAGGCAAAACCTAGAATGGGAAAACCTGTTTGAGAGAGTAATTTTTATTTCTTTCAAAATAAATGTACAGCAAAAATGACTGAGTCTGTTATCAACTTATCTCAACCATCAACTTCAACAGCGTCTTGAAATCTGCCATTGGCTGCCTTGAAATTCATGCAAGCTGTATACCTCGAAAATCGTGCTTCAACCAGTGTACATACTGACAGACTGGACTGTATGGTCCTCAATTTTTGTGGCTGCAAACTGCTGTTCTCACCTCGAACTGCATGCCCACTGTTACAACCACAGACTACCTCAAAATTCATGCTTCCTGCCTCAAATTGTGTGCCCAGAATTTCTGTTGGTGAATTGTACCACTGCTGTATGGTCTTTGCAATTAATGCAGCTGTACGGTGTCTTGGGAATCGTGCCAAGTCTCTTCCTCTGCTGCTTCTTTCTTCTTCACACAGGAAATTGCTTCTCTATCAAAATGCTCCAAGTCGAATGCCTCTTCACATGGAATTTTTGTCTTTAAATAAAGATTGTTTTGGGTAGATGAAAGGCCATCTAATTCAAGGGCCCAAATTGAATTAGATGAATGGATGAGATAAATCTCTTTTTCTCTCCATAAATTAATTTCCACTCGACCACCTTTTTAATTTTTACTTGAAGTGCACTTTAATCTCTAAAGTGCATTTAATGCTCATCTCAAGTCATTAACACAAAAGTCATGTGAACTTTACCCCTTTTCCTAGTGACTTAGGCAAAATCACTAAGGGGAACAACTTCCAAGGTACAAAATTTAACACTCCTTACCGAGGAAGTTGTTCTTCAGCACTCCCAACTTGCCCCTGAAGAAGACAAACTTGGCCCGTTCCCATGATTTTGCGAGAATGTCTGCTACTTGCTCATCAGTGGAAATGTACCGTAACTCAACAGCTCCTCTCTGAACATAATCTTGGATGGAAAGGTATTTGATCTCTATGTGCTTGGGCCTGTCATGGAACACTGGATTCTCAAAGAGTTGAATGCAACTCTGTTTGTCACAATAAATCACTGTGGGCCTAAGCTCCAGATCAAACAAATCCACTAACTTGCGAAACCACAGTGCCTCGCAACTAGCCTGACTGGTTGCCATGTTCAACCTCAACAAAACTCAAAGTAATGGACGCTTGCTTCTAACTGAACCACAACACTACTGTCGAGCCCAAAGTGAAACAACAACCGGAAGTGCTCTTTCGGTTCGTCACGCTACCTGCCCAATATGAATCCATGAAGCCAACCAAACTTACTCCACCCGATCTCCTGTAGTCCAAACCATAATCCACTGTCCCTACAAGGTATCTCAACACATGTTTTGTGGCTACCTAGTGCACTCTCCTAGCCTCCACCATGAACTGACTGAGAGTGTTCACCACAAAACACAAGTCCGACATGGTGTCGACCAGATGCATCAATGAATCAATGAGCTAACGATATAAAGTAGGATCCACCAACTCTCCCTCAGAAGCATGAAGCTTCCTCCAATTGGTGATCATTAGTGTGGCCATCAACCTGTAGTCCTCCATCCGAAATTTCTTCAATGTATCAACTGCATACTTTCCTTGTCCTAGGAAAATATGACTAAACTCCAACCAAACCTACATCCCCAAATAGTGATGCATCAACCCAATATATGTCATCTCGTACTCTGAAGCAAGATCCCTCTTGCAAGCTGCAATGAGGTGCTCCTCCCCTGTAATAAATAAGTCATTGCCATACAACAAAAGAATGAGTGGATCTCCACCAACCACAATGTAGTAAAGGTTGGGATCAACCTCACTCTTCTGAAATCCCATCGACAACAACTAAGCATCAATCCTGGAATACCAAGCTCAAGGAGCTTGCTTCAGAACATACAAGGTCTTTTTCAGCCTGCACACATGGCAATCCCTCTCATGGATCTCAAAGCCCTGAGGCTGCTCCAAATACACGTCCTCCTGTAAATGTCCATTGAGAAATGCGGTCTTCACATCCATTTGGTGGATCTTCCAACCCACCTCTACTGCTATGGAAATCACTGCACTAGTCGAGGAACACCAGGTAACCGATGCAAAGATCTCATCATAATCAACTCCCTCTACCTATGAAAACCCTCGTGCCACAAATTTGAGCCTTGACCTTCTCTCCACTGCTATCTGCATCGTGCTTCACTTTGTAGATCCACTTGGAAGTCACCACTAACTTCCCCTCTAGTCTTGCTACAATCTCCCATACATCGTTTTTCATGATGGAATGGTACTCTTCCATCATGGCATCTCTCCAAACATGATGCTAAGAGGCCTCCTCAAATGTAGATGGCTCTGAATCACGAAGACTAGCAACCAATGCCATACCCAACTTGTCTGGCATCACTACAGTCCTCTCTAGTTCCTTGGGAAAACCAAAAGCCTTTGCTTCCTTCATTGTGTCACGAAGCCATTTAGGCTTCCTCTTCCTTGAAGGAGGCTCTCAAAATGGTTTGCCCTCATCTGATGAAGTGCAATAAGATGGCCTAGAAACGTGTTAACCAGCCACTAGTGAACCCTGCGATCCGGTAGCTGCAACTGATGAATCTATGACATGAGAACAAGAACCTGTCCCCGAAGTACTCGCTGGATGAACCACTGAACCTGAAGACCATGTGCTTGTAACCTATGGCCCAGTCACTCTAGAATCCTATGAACCTGTACTTTAAACTGTCGGTACTTGTGAAGCTGCCTGAGGTGCGAGAGACGGTTGCTCCTTTTGCACTGACTCTTTGGACTTTCTGAAGGCCCACTCCTCTCAAATATCACTTTCCGCCTCACAACAATCTTCCTCTGAGCAGGAAGATAAATGCTGAAGGCCTTTGTAGTCTCATCATAGCCCATAAAGATGCCTCTCTATGCAGTAGGCTCAAGCTTTGTCCTCTTCTTAGAAGGGACGTGTGAATAAGTCAGGTAACCAAATATGCGAAAATGACCAACCTCATGTTTTTTGCCTATGAACATCCCCTCAGGAGTCTTGTTCTCCAAGGCACGATGGGGACTCCTGTTCTGAAGGTATACAAATGTATTACATGCCTCGACTCAAAGAAAGAAAGGAATACTCTGATCATGTAACACAACTCTTGTCGCTCCCACAATAGATCAGTTCTTTTTTTTTTGCCACTCCATTTTGCTCAAGAGTGTATGGTACTGTCAACTATCTATGTTTGCCCTCCTATTTGCAAAACTCTTCAAACTCCTTGGAGCTATACTCACCCCCATTTTCTTATTTGAGTGCCTAAATCTTCCTCTCGGTCAGGTTCTCCACAAGAGCTTTGAACTCTTGGAACCTCTGCAAGACCTCCTTAGATTTCTTGCTCCTCAAGAAGTAGATTCAAGTCTTCTTGGAATAGTCATCGATGAATGTCACATAATACTCAAAACTTGTAAAGAAAACGGATGACATAGGACCACACAAATTTGAATGTATAAATCAAGTACCTTGACTGACCTGCTATCACTGATTGGAAAAACAGTCTTGGTGTACTTTCCCAAAGCACACCCTTTGCACACATCACCGTGCTCCGTGTTGAACTCTAGCAAACCTATAACCATGTCCCTCAACATCCTCAAAGCATGATGATGCAGATGAGCCATCCTCCAATGCCACAACTCACAAAGGTCATTGTTGTTGCTATGTGCCAAAGCATGTAGGGCTAAAATAAGAGCTTGTACATCTTCCCACATCTGACTCTAATGGCATAAGAGGTAGACGGTCCTACAGTCTTGGGGAAAACACACGCATGTCCATCCAGGAAATACACCCCAAGTCCTTTGTCCTCAATCGTGGAAACTGATATCAAGTTCTTTTTCATCCTAGGGACAAACAACACATTCCTCAAAGTCATGGGACTCATGGACTCCCTCTGAAATATCACAGTCCCACGCCCAACGACTCTGACAATTGTGTCATCCCCCAACACAACCTCCACATCTATGCATGCCTATGAAAGCTCGGAGAACTCTCTCGAGGACCTGTCATGTGGCTCGAAGCTCCATTTTGAATATACCAAGTGTTGGTGGTGGACACACTGAAAGAATGGTCTATCAACAAAGAATACTCCCTCTCATCCTCTATGTCAACGCTGGTGATGATGGAAGCTCTGTCTTTCTCAACATGCCCAACGTAGAGAGAACATTCTCTTCAATCTAGCTGCATACTCTTCAATCTCAGCTTAAGTTGTGGTCTGCTTCTTCTTCTTTTTGTTTGGGCATTGCGAGGCATAGTGCCCAAACCCATAGCGAGCAAAGCACTCTACTTTGCTCAAATCCTTCTTCTGTTCATCCTGCTGCTATTGTTTCTTAGCGCCACCTTGCTTGGGGCCCTTTTTCTTCTTCTTTCCTTTTGCAGTCAAAGCCACATTTTCCTCATCCTCCCTTCTGTTTGAAGAGCTGCATTGCACAAGACCTCTTCGGTTCTCCTCCTGCATAAAATTATCCCAGAGTCTCCCAAGAAGGCAAGTTCTCCCTGGAAACTATAGCCTCCACAAAAACAACCCAACGTTTGGCTACCCCATTCATAGCTGTTCGCATTAGCTCACTACCAAAAACAACCTTCCCAACTATTGCAAGCTCATCTCTCACCTAAGATATCCTAGTACAGTAGGAAGTCACTCTCTCTGCTTTGCCCATATTAATACTTTTCAGCTTTTCCCTCAAGACCATTTTTCGGTTCTCATTTGAGCCCTGGTATAAGCTGGTCAAAGCATCCTGCATCTTAAATGCACAGTCTTTACTTGAGATATGTGGGATAACATGGTCCTTAATTGCATCTAGAATGATCCCTCTGGCCTTTATGTATTTTTTGTTGAAGTCAGTAAGTGCTTGTGCATCGGTGGAAACATGAACTTGAATTGGTTTGCCTGTGTTCTATGAACCACTTCATCCCAAAGTTCATTCTGCTCCAATATAAGTACTATCCAATACTTCCATGGAACAAAATTCCCAGCCCCATCAAGCCTATCCTCCAACCTAAGTCCGGTGGCCATTTGTATTCAAATTCAAAATCCAACAAGGTGTTGTTCATTGACAAAAGAAGACTACAGACTGTGAAAATTTTGCCACACAATTCTGCTCCCAAGCTCTGATACCATGAAAGTTTTAGGTGTTCAAACTCAGCCCGGTTTCATGTTAAATTTTGTAACAATTTAATGCCAAACCCAGTTTAATTGTGTGCTGCAAATGAGTTGTATTTTCACCAAAATTTCAGGCTTTGAAACACAAGATGATCAAAATTTCCAGGCAGAAAATTAAAGAAGATGCACACACCATGAAAGTTTCAAACAAACTTTTTCAGCAAAATGCCCAGGTGAAATCCAGAATGGGAAAACTTTTTTGAGAGGAATTTTTATTTCTTTCAAAATCAAATGTACCTCAATAATACACCTCAAAATGTGATTTTAGAATGAATTGACTTTGGAGAACACAACCTCTATATTCAACTTTCGAGTGTTAGGTCCTTTTTTTTTTAACAATTTTCAAAGTTAAATTCTAAAATTCTTTAGTGATTTGAAAGGAATTTATGCAATTATCTTTTGTAAAATTTAATGGCTTAGTAAGCATTCTTCTTTAATTTTTACAATTCAATGATTCCGTCAACTCTTTCTTTAATTTTTACAATTCAATGATTCAGTCCATCTTGATTCAAAGATATTTGTTTTCGATGGATTTACAATTTTGCCATGAATTGTGCTTGCTCTTATTTGCCAAATCAAATGTGTCAAAAAACTAGATAGAAAGTAGCCAAGAACAAATATCCAAAAGAAAATCAAGCACCATACACGACCACAGAAAAGAAAATCAACCACCATACACGAGCACAGAAAAATGAATAATCGTATCAAAAATTTTGATACATTATGAGGTTTTGAACTGAGCTTTTGTTCTCCTTTTCAATGAGAAATTCTCCTTTTCAATTAAGAAAACAAAAACACTTGTCTTATTTTCTCCTTTAAAAATTTTAGTAGGCTTATTTTACTTTCTTATTTATAAATTTTGGCTTTACTTAAACAAATGATTAAGATTAAAATTACAATAATAAGATGATAATACCATACCAATCACCTCTATATACCAAGTTGAATACTAAGACAATTTTATGCATCCATGACTAAGTTTAAAAGCTTCAAATTTGACATTTAAAAAAATAATTGTCTCCAATACCGAATATAGTTCACTAACCAAAATCTTGTGTTATGATAATCCAGGTTGAATACTGACCAAAGTCTTGTGCTATGATAATTCAAGTTGAATACCAAGACAATTTTATGCATTCATGGCTAAGTTTAAAACCTTTAATTTCGACATTTGCTTTACTTCCAAAAAAATGATTTAGATAAAAATTACAATAATAAGATGTAATACTATACCAATCACCTCTATATGTCAAGTTGAATAACAAGACAACTTAATGCATCCATGACTAGGTTTAAAGATAAAAATTACAATAATAAGATGATAATACTATACCAATCACCTCTCTATGCCAAGTTGAATAGCAAGACAATTTTATGCATCCATGACTAGGTTTAAAGCTTTAAATTTGTCATTTAAATTATTGTTATTTCGATAATACTTCACTAACCAAAGTCTTGTGCTTTGATAATGGCCAATATCTACTTTTTGACACCTCAAATTAATTCGAGAAAGTAACAATATCTTTAAATGATAGGTCACTCTTTGCTCACTCTTATTTTCTTATTTTGTAGACAACTTCTAATATAAACTAAAACCAATAGGTACATGACTCAATGGGGGATAACATTAATTATATATAGATATCTTGATGCCTTTTATTTCTGCATGGTTTTTTCTTGGACTTTGATTTTTGATGTTTTGGGTGGTCTTTTGCATTTGTCACACTAATGGAACTAAGAATATCAAATCATCTTAACTCGGTGGGAATATGTGCATGCTAGGTTATGAGATCAAATTTGTTAAAATCTAGTAAAATTAATTTTAAATTGATAAAATTGCAAATATTAGATGTTGACTTTGTACAATTCTATTGTAGTAGGGGTATTCTAAGGTGTTGAATTCATTTTCATTAAAAACAACAATAATTACAATTCTCGCAAATACAATTGATCAAATTTTGATAATGAGAAACCAAAAAAATGGATAAATCATTTATTTTAAAACTTAACTTTGATATATACAAAACAAAAATATACTTAAAAAAACTAGAAATTAGAAATTCAAAGTAAGTACGATAGAAATAAGATTTAGTCAAATTAATAATTATAATGAAATAGAATTTAGTCAAATTAATGATTATCCAAATGCGAGATTGGGGTACTTTTAATATTTAGAACTGTTGAGTGTGAAACTAAGGAAAAAATAAGGGATTTTATATAATGTTGATAAGAAAAGATTGAAAGGTGTTAAGTAATTATTCTAGTTATTATATTTAGATGAACCGAACATAAAATTAAGGGAAGGTTTTATATAGCATTAAAGGATAAAGATAACATTTTGGATAATTAGAAAAGGGGAAATTAATGGAAATTGTTATAAATAGAGAGAATATTGAATTAAGTAAGGAAACTAAAAATGAGGTTTGCAAAGGCATAAATAGAGGAGAAGAGAAGAAGAATCACTCATAAATTATATCATGGATGAAATTGTTAGATAATGGGTTGTCAAGAGTGGTTCAGCTTCTACTCATTAATTTTCGATGAAAATGATTAGGATGTTTTTCGATTTCTATAGATTTTTTTGGTGATGTAGGTTGAATAATGATGAGTTGACGCTAGGACTTTGGTGTAATAAAAACAAATTAGATGCTTAATGTTATAAGAATGCTATGCAATTATGGATTTGTTAAAGTCTTTTTGAAGGGCATTGGTTTTATGTTTTTGAAGGCGAGTTTGGATAGAGTTCCTAGTTTAGCCAATCTAGCATTTGGCACAAGAACATAGAATTTGGTAAACACCTTAACAATGGAGTGGGTTTGTCTTATATTTGATGCCTCTGGATAGCTGATTGAACCTCTTATGAGGCTTTAATAAGGTTTTGATATTCTTTTTAGCTATTTTTTTATATATATGGTCAGTAATATTACGAATTTAAGGAAAGATAAATTTGAGATCCATTTGGAGGTGCATAAGATGGATTCTTGGTTTTTGTTTTGGATTTTGAGAGGAGAGAAAAAATAAAGGCTTTGTTGATTTGAGAAATACATAACCATTATCTCGGAGAACTTTAATAAGGTGGGCTCTTTTTTTTCTTAGGCATTGTGTGGTCAAAATTCAAACACCCATAGAAACAAGGGTGGAGTGCCCACTTGAAATGTTGGGAACATTTCAGTTTGCATCCAAAAAAGCTTACATAAGTTACTACTAATTGAAACATCATACTAATAGAAGCTACATCAATATATTCACTTTCGGGGCGTAAGTATAGAGATTAGAGGTTTTTCGACATCTCCCTTGGCCTTTAAGGTGTAGTTTCTCCCAAAGCACATGATGTTCTAGATATCTCGATGTTGTTAAATATATTAAAAATCCCAAGGAATTTTGTTCAATGGTTTCCAAGCTCATGACTAAATTGCATTGATTGTGCACTTACCATCTACTAGATTGTATCCGTAACTTTATGTTTTCCCCTGGCTTTTTTGCAAGGCTCGTTACAAATTTTGTTTATGTTGAGAAACATGATGAAATGAAGGGAGAACTCCCTTTGTGGCCTTATTTTAAAGGCCAATTTCTTTTGTCGCTTCTTGTGGTTGGAGCTTTGTGGCAAATCTTGTTGAGCACCTTTCTTTCCAACCACATTTGACTATAAGGTTTTTGTTTGGCACCTAACTTTACAAATTCTTAGTCTAAGGCCGATATCAAAATTATTATGCATATTTCCTTTTACTTGAATCACACCATTTGACTAAATTAAAAACTATGTTAGTAATATCTTACTTTTTTAGGGGTGGTTGGGGTGGGGACAAGGGGATGGGGTGAGAAGGGGGTCTTCAACTTTAGTGCGACTTATTGTTGTGTTGTCACTTTCCAACATTTCAATTAGTAAAAGAGCTTAAACAAATAATGATATGACTTTTTTTGGGGGTGAGGGGTGGGACGAGGGGTTTCAACATCAATTTTACTATTAATATCATCAATTTCCAAAATGTCAATTAGTAAAAGATCTGAAAGATACAAGTGATATGTGGAGAATTGATATAATTGATCAAGGTTTTAAGTCTTTGTATCTTTGCATAACATTTTAACGTGTATTTTGACCAAGGATTTAATTGGTCAATATGAATTTATTTCTTAAATTAATGTCTTCAACAAAGATTTCAATACTTGTAAATATCCAAGACTGCGACTATATTAAATCCATCATTAAAACTTATTAACTGAATAGCATAATAAACTTTCATATCAATTTTAAAAGCGTTAAAATCTCATTAACTTAAAGGATACTAATTCAATTTAATGGATCAAGTTAATTTTATAAACTTGTTAACTTACACAAGTTGTTAACTTAATTTGATGCATCACAATTTGTTTGTTTTCTACCAAGTTGACTTATAATAATACTTGTAAAGTCCACTTATAAATTTCATCAATTTGATTGACTATTTTTTGTTTTACTTCACAGACCCATTCCAAACACACATAAACACCTCTATCAACTTTTCACTTCATGACACTAACAATTTCATAAATCTTGTAATTTTTATTTTGGAAATTATACATAAATTTAAAAGTACCATTACAAAATGCTTACTAAGAGTAAGTGATTAATTTGTATGTTTTGACTTAACTTATTGTTACTACACTTGAATTAGCTTATTATCTACTTGAGTTAGATGGAACTTTTTTTTAAATGTATGCTAGAGTCATCACAAGAAAATTTTAAATCCCCTTTGTATCATAGCAATGCTTAATTAAACATGGATAAGTTGGCAAGGTGATAATGATGAGTATTCTACATCTCATTGATGTAGAAGAAATACAGATATTCATGGTTTACGCAATATTCACAACTTAAACATATACAAATAACTTAGAACAACTTCTCAAGTTAAGGCTAGCACAACTCATAACAAAAACAAAAAAAATCCAACCAACTTCTTATGATTAAACTAGCACCAATGCCCTCATCAACAATTTCAAAATGCATAAATTTTGTGCTAATTGAACTAGACAATTTAATGGATGTAATTGTTATCAGAGTAAAATTAATTTTGTTAAATCACAACCATTAATTTTGTGTCTTTTTCCCTTTTGACATCAACTATGGATAGATAAAAGAACATCGATTTTAAACAAATGTT
>LPNX010605056.1:99885-201869 GCA_001517045.1 Pseudotsuga menziesii
TGGTGAGTCGTTTATAATGATTGGCCCTATCGGGGATTGTTGTTGCCCGTTCATGTATACTTGGTAAGCAAGTCTAAGAGATATATTCCCAGGTGGAAGTAACCATGGTGTAAACTGGGCTTCCATGGTGAACCACCGTTTCACACACACACACACACAGATCCACCATATTATTTTCCATTCCTTTAAATTTAAAAGATACATGGCCTACCTATTGTTCACCAAAAACAAAATGTAAGAATAGTTCATTGTGCAATAGCAATGCTCATTTTGAATGCCCCAAAAGATGATTAAAAGCAATCCAACTCATCATGTTATCATGGTAGCAAAATAGTTTACATTCAAAGAGAAATAGAAATTGCTATAAACAAGTCTGATACCTATAGATGCTATATCAAGTTGCATAAAAGTATTAAAAATTGTGTCTTGAACAAAGAGTCTCCTCGATCCCATTAGTAAACATGTTCACTTATAATGAGCTTGTCGATCTTCCACATGCTTGTTTAGATGGGTGATGAAATTCTTGATCGAGTTCCCTCCTAACTTGCTTGTAGTAAGTGAAAGAATTAAAGGAAAATTTTAGTTCTCCTACTTTCATAACCATTCCAAGTAAAAGAAGATTGATGTGCTCCAATATTCTGTCAAGCCAATTGATGACTAAATTTGAACCTCCAAAAATCTCAACCCGCTCACTCCTATTTTCGAAGTTATACTTATCAAAAGGGAATTCAAAGGAAAGCTCCATGTTAGTCTAGGGACAATCCATCGTAAGAATTGAGCCGATTGAACTCAAATTCACCAATCACAACAATCATCAATAATATTGAACTTATATATTGTTATTGAACTCATACATAACAATATCTAGTTTAAGGAAAATTTAAGGATCCATACTTATTTAAAAGTGCATAAACCTTAACAAAAAATTTTAGTCATTGGTGCTAGTTTAAGCATGAGAAGTTGGCTGGAATTTTTTGTTTTTGTTACGAACTATGCTATCCTTAACTTGAGAAGTTGTTTTAAATTAGTTGTATATGTTTAAGTTGTGAATATTGAGTAAACCATGAATATCTGTATTTCTTCTACATCAATGAAATGTGGAATACTCGTCATTATTATCACCTTGTCAACTTATCCATGTTTAATTAAGCATTGTTATAATATAAAGGAGATTTAAAAAATTTCTTGTGTTCACTATGGCATAATTTTTTCAAAAAGAAATCATCCAAGTCAAGTAGATGATAAGCTAATTTTTTCTTGTGTAGTCACATTAGGTTATGTCAAGACATATAAATTAATCACTTACTCTTATGTAGTACAACAAAAAAAGATTACAAAATTGTATAAACCTTGTTAGTGTACTTCATAGATTTATGAGTGTGTCTATGAAGTACAACAAGTACTTCATAAGTAGGTCTTGTGGCTACCAAGTACATCAAGTATTTCATCAATTTGATTGATTGATCTTTTTTGTTGTACTTATTTAAAAGTGTATAAACCTTGGCAAAAGCTATCCATTGTGCTGTAGAGCATTTAATGCTGCTGCAACAGGCTTGATGATCGTTGGATCTCGAACAGCTTAAGATCCAAGGGTCATCAAGCCTACTGTAGCAACATTAAATGCTCTGCAGCTCAATAGATAGCTCTTGCCATAAACCTTGGTGAATCTTATCAATTCTTAAAATGTTAACTATAAAACATTTAGTGATATTTTTCTAAAAATATTTCATTTTCTAAGGATTTTATATAGTTTATATAAAATATGGCTCTTTTTAGAATGAAAAAATGTTACCCCATCAAAACTGGGTGAAACATGGCTTAAAAAATTGCAAATTGACGAATCTTTTTTTTTCGAAAAAAACATGGAAAAATAGCCCATGGGCTAAATTTCACCCGTTAAATTTTCTTTGGGACTCTAGCTTTTATGAAGATATTGTTATTGTATCGAGAGTAGTGAGGTGTTCTTCAACCCAGTATGAGGGAGATGTTGTCATGTAATATAACATAACATTATGTTACCAAAAATGAAAAGTGATTAAAGAAAATTATGTTGGCTCATAAAATTAAAATTAAAATAAAACCAAATATAAAATTAATTAAAAAATCCATATTGGCTTATAAAACAAAAAATTATAACATATAAAAAGTTGTTAAAAGAAATCGAACTAATCCTCCCGAAATGGTTCAATGCACGAACTGGGATCTTCGGAGGTGGAAGGATTGACGAAGAAATCAAAAGAAGGAAGGACTGACGACGACATGGAGGTAGGAAGGGGGAGGCTCCTAGGCCTTCCCCAATTGTGCCATCTGGGGGATTGCAGGTTGGGGGTATACCGATCCCGCTGGATGCAATGGGAATAGAAGGTCAACCTAATCAAGATCCAAAATCAGGAGGACAACATACAGATCGAAGGCTAGGTCAGTGATTGCCTAAAGCGACCCTAATACCTTTGATGGAGATTAGATCGACTAAACTCAACTCAGAGACCGGATCCAATATATGCAAGATCGGGCGCTCATAGGGAATTTTGTGGGGATGCAACCTTCAAAAAAGGCCCTTGTTTGGTGGATTAACTCAACCTATAAACCTAAGGGGCATTTCTATCTCCAACTAGGATCCAAGAGTTTTTTCACTATTTATTTTTTGAACCTGGAAGACAAAAACAGAGTCTTGTATGGAGGCCCCTAGTTCTTTTACTCGGCATGGTTGTTCCTAAGACCCTGGAAGGAAAAGTTATTTCCGGACAAGAAGGATATAAGAGTAGCGTCGATCTGGATCTGACTTTACTCTCTCCCATATGAATACTGGGATCCCGAAACCCTGGAAGACTTAGGGAACATCTTGGGAACGTTCATCAAAATCTTGGAACAAACAAAGACTCAACAATACACAACCTATGCAAGAATATGTGTTTACATGGATCTAACCAAAGAATTACTAGAAGTTATCAAGATGTCATGGGAAGATGAAGACTAGATGCAAACCCTAGACTATGAGCAAATCTCATTCTAATGTCGTAGATGTCATGAATACAAACATCTGTTTAGAGACTGCCCTACGAATGTCCCAAACTTATGCCCATGAAGGAGGAGGAAAAAAGGAACCAAGGGTTTACAAGGATTATTTCATACAAAGGGTGAAGAAAGCAGGAAAACTTGGAGATTAACAAAAAGGTCTTAGTCTCCAACAAATTCGAAGCCCTAAAAGATCAACAAGAGGAAATACTTGAACATGATCACGAAGGACAAAATAGGGAATGCAACCAATAGGAAAGGAAGGAAGACGATGTGAAGACAACATATAGTGGGATGGTAGGAAAAGATAATGAAGAGTTTGAGCCAGAAACAAGGGATGAAGTGGAGGACATGGACATCAGAGACCTGGATCTGGAGGGGAATGAAAATTCCTGTGTTGATGTTGGGATAGGATATGTTCCCAAAGAGCAGGTGGTCTTACTGAAGGAAGCAATCATTAAGGCAAGGGAGATAATTTAGTTGGGAGTCATCCCAGGATCCCACAAGGAACACAAGAGAAAGCATGAAGAAACGAGCAAGACAATAGGGAGGAAGTAAAACAAGGACCTAAAGTTGGTCGAATCAGGTTAGTACCCTACCATTAGGGCTGCTTTAGGGCTATAATATCTCTGGCTTAAATTTTATCAATGAAGATAGTAACTTGGAATATAAGAGGGATAAACAATCCTCAAAAAGCAAAAGTTCTAAGAAAGAAGATCCAGAGGACAAACCCGGTCATTGTGCTCCTTTAAGAAACCAAATGCCTGGCTAGTCAGCTTCAGGAAATAAGCAAGAGAATATGGAAAGGGACCGAAGGAATAGGTATAGATGCAAGGGGGTTCATTGGAGGCCTAGGGATAACATGGGACCCCAATAAAGTGTGCCTTTCAGGTTTCACTAAGAATCACCGTTTCATTTCAACATAATTTAGGGTTATCAGTTCCTTGGTTTCAGAAGTAGTAACCAATGTCTATGGGCCTCATAATACTCGAGATAAAGTGGATTTCATTGAGTACCTCAGAAGCATTCACGAAGGGATAGAGGGAAGACATTGTATCTTTAGGGGGGACTTCAACCTCATAACATCATTGGAAGAAAAGAAAGGAGGAAGGTGAAGACTGGAGAAAGAATGCGAGTTATTTAGAGATATCATTGAAGACCTTGAGTTGGTGGATATAACTCCAGGATAGGGAAGTTTCACCTGGAACAATAAAAGGAAGGGTGATAGGCATACAACATCTCTCCTAGACCGCTACTTAGTTTTTAAGTCAATAATGGAATTAGGAAGTGAAATGCACTCTTCAGTTATTCCGACTGATGGATCATACCATTGGCCTGTATAATTATGGTGGAGTGGTCTAGGCTTGCAATTCAGAAATCCCTTCAAATTTGAGCAATTTTGGCTAGGACACCCAGACTTCAAAGAGAAGGTCGAGCAGTAGTGGGAAGAACTAAGCGAGGGAGAGGGAAAAAATATGTACAAGTTTCACCAAAAAAGATAACAAGGTTAAAAGAAAGAATCAAGAATTGGAATAAGGAAGAGTTTGGAAACATCTTTGTAGATAAAAAATATTCTTGAAGCTTGGTTGGAAGAGATTCAAAACACAGGGATGAATGTAGGATATACTTCTGAACTTCAGGAAGAAGAGGCGAGCTTATGCAGCAATCTTGAGGAACGAGAGCGACAGGAGGAAATCCTCTGGCACCAGAAATTGAGAATCGGATGGCTTAAGGATGGGGAATAAAACACAAAGTTTTTCCATTGTTCAGTCTTCCAAGACAAATCGCGGAACATAATTCTCTTGATAAAAAATGCCAATGGAGAGAGGGTTGAAACAAGGGAGGAGATTGAGGCGGTTTTGAACCATTCATTTTGAGGATATAATGAATTTTGTTAAATAGTGGAGAACTCACGGGTATCAAGGAAG
Source organism: Pseudotsuga menziesii (assembly GCA_001517045.1). NCBI lineage: Eukaryota > Viridiplantae > Streptophyta > Pinopsida > Pinales > Pinaceae > Pseudotsuga > Pseudotsuga menziesii. Next base: position 104,829 of record LPNX010605056.1, read on the forward strand.
ATTCTTCCAGCGCTTAACGTTTCTTTTCTCACCCTCATTCCTAAAAGTGAAGGAGTGAACTCTCCTGATAAATTTCTACCTATAAGCCTGTGTAATGTCATTTATAAGATCATAACCAAGGTCATTGCTAACAAACTCAAACCTATCTTACCCTCTCTGATCTCTCCAGAATAGTCAGGGTTTGTCGAAGGTCGTCAGATAATGGATGGTATTATTCTAGTTCATGAAGTGCTCCATTCAATCAAAACTGAGAAAATCCTTGGGATGACAATGAAACTCGACATTGCTAAAGCATACAATAAACTCAATTGTAAATTTATGAGAGAAATGCTCAAAGCATTTGGCGTCTAGGACAACTGGATTGAGAGGTTCACGAGTCTCATATCAATGACGTTCTTCTCCATTCTCATCAATGGTGTCCCCTTGGGATTAATCAAACCAACAAGATGCATAAGGCAGGGAGATCCATTATCTCCCATCCTTTTCATCATCATTACAGAAGGTTTGGGAAGATCGATCAAGGCGATGCAGAGTAACCATGAAATTCAAGGGATTCTAATCCACCCAAGGGCAGATAGACAAACGCACCAACAGTTTGTGGATGGCACCATGCTGATGGGCCACCCCTATGTCTAAGAAGCCAGGAATATCAAAACGTGCTTGAAAAACTTTGGTAAAGCATTGGGGCTGGAGGTTAATGAGCAAAAGTCTTAGGTTTTTTTCGTCAACACCCCCAGAATTACAAGATGTAATATTTGTCGAATTTTGGGCTTGCAAGAGAGGTCCCTTTCATCCAAATACCTAGGGTCTCCTATGGCAGATTCAATGGTGAGGAAAGGTTCCTGGTCGGAACTATTCGCTAAAATGAGGAAACATTTAACAAATTGGACCATGAGGCCGCTAAATTTTGGAAGCAGGTTGGTATTGGTTAAATCAATTCTTCAGGCCATGCCGGTCTAATTATTTTCTACCTTTGCAGCCCCGAAGTCGATCCTCAAAGAAATTAGGAATATGCAACGAAAATTCTTATGGAGTGGAGCTAACGAACAACGAAAATGGGCTTTGGTAAAATGGGAGACGTTATGTGCCCCTAAGAACCAGGGGGGTTTGAACCTCCATCACCCTGAAAAGGAAAACTTTGTGAGTGGAGCCAAGTTGTGGTGGAGATGGGTTACCTATAACTAGGAACCTTGGGCAAAGGCGTGGCACAAAAAATATATCGAGGAATGGAAGAAGGAAAACCATTAGAGGAAATTTGGGGTCTAAAATGGGCCTATAAGAAAATGCGCCAACAATAAATTTTATGAGTTGGAATTCAAGAACCAATAGAATTTCAATAAAATGAGTCAACCATAATGGTTGAATTGACATATTTTCATAAAAGAAAACTATTTTTTCTGTTCGTATTTTTGACATATCTCCCTGTGTTTTTACTCAAATTTCAAGAGGGAGAGCTCGTTGGATGTGAAATTAAAATTCCGCATCCAACGAGCTCTCCCGCTTAGAATTTGAGTAAAAACACACGGAGATATATCGAAAATACGAACACAAAAAGTAGTTTTTTTCATTCTTCCTCCAAAATTAATCACTATTATTTTATTGTTTTAACTATTATTTTATTATTTTCCTTAGGAGGCCCATTTTAGACCTCAAATTTCCTCTAATGCCTTATCCAGTTCTTTGAAGAAATCCCTGGGTCTCACATTTGATAAACGACCAAGCAAGGAAGGAGATTGGTCCATGAGAACAATTTTCGGGAAGTTAGGAATGGGAAAAGGGCTTATGCGTGGGAGGATTCTTGGTAGCAAATGCCACCACTGGGAAAAGATGTTGAGAGCCCACAACTCATAAGAGAATGTACCAACCAAGGCATCACAAAAGTCAAGGACCCGTGAACGAACTGGGAAGATGATCAAGATTTCAGGCTTGGGCTAACGGAGAATGGCGGGAGCTATGGGGCTTGGGCGAGGAAGTGGATCGAATCGAGGAAGCCTTAAACAATAGACGAACTAGGGTACACTAGGGAGAGGACAAACTCCGCTGGGGATTTAGTCCAAAAGGATCCTTCACTATCAAGGAAGCCTACAAATTTTGGGTTGGGTATGACAACTAGCCTATGAATCAGAAATGGAAGAAGTTATGGAAGATCAAATTCTGGCCCAAAATTTCTATTTTTAGTTAGCTTGTTATAAAACACCTCATATTGACAGGAGAAAACCTTAAAAAAAGAGGGATGCAAGGTCCTTACTGATGCTGCATGTGTGAGAACGAAGAGGAGACAATGGGACACCTCCTGGATGTTTGCCCGTCCGCCGCTAGATTATGGGACCGAGGAGCCGTAGCCTTTGGAAGATCCGATAAATTCATACAATGCCTGGACCAGACGCTCTCCAAGTGGTCGAACAACCCTTTCCAGAACCCAATTATCAACCACCTCTAGGAAATATTCCCGCACTTCAATCTCTGGGAGATATGGAGGGAATGAAATACCAGGATTTTTCAAGGTAAATTCCAAAATGAAGAAAGGGTGTGGACCAACCTAAGGAGTAGGATGATAGAAACGAAGAGAATGGAAGCCTAGGATAATTCAGAATGGGAAGCTATTAGTGCTGAATCTACAATGATGAAGGCATGGGGAATCACTGGACCTATGCAATATTTTGGAAAACCGAACAGAGCCACTAGGACAACCTCAAGTGCAGACATATGGTCCCCTCCCCTAGGGTTCTTCAAGCTCAACTTTGATGGAGCCTCAAAAGGAAATCCTGGTCCAGCGGAATATGGGTGTATCATCAGAGACCAACATGGAAGACTGCAAGGTTTCAAATTCGATTTCATGGGCATAGAATCCAACAATGTGACAGAGGTTGAAGGCCTTGTGTAGGGCATCCAAATGGCGAAGGAGTATAACCGGACCCCTCTAATTGTGGATGGAGACTTAGAGGTGGTCATACAAATGGAAACCAAGATCCACCAGGGCAATTCAGGCGCAAAGGTGGCTAAGTTGTGGTGACTAGAAGGAAGACTGGAGTGGTTGACGAAAACCTTAAACCCCAGGATGACCATCACCTTCAACCACGTCAAGAGAAACGATAATAAGGTGGCGGACATGTTGGGTAAGCATGAGCCATATGTGAACTGTTTGTGAAACGTCCTCAACCACCCCATATTAAGAAGTCACATATATCAGTTTGTCGAGTCTATCATAACCTAATATCACTTCCCTTAAGCTTCCCTAGTTGTCTCATATCCAAGGAGTCAGTGTGAAATCCACTATCAATGAGGGTCTTGAGAAATAATGTTTTCAATGTCCTAGTTTCCCCTAAAAGGTACATTACATTATAGTAGTTAGTTTAACATTAAGTTATTTGTAAGATATTTAGTTCAATGAATTGTAAATTGATATTAAACTATGATGACCATTTGCACTTTTCTCTTGTTTTTGGACTCTGCATAAATAATACTTTTACAAGTTTTATAAAACAACAAATCAAAAGTATGCCTGACTCAACAAGAGCATCATATCACTTTCAAAAATTGAACTTGGGTGGAGAGGGTAACAATCATTCCTCCTACCTACCCAAGCTACATCTAATAGACAAAATAAATAAATAAAAGTTTATAAAAATAAAAAAAATTATAAATTACAAACCAAAGTGTGAAGCCTTTAAGGACAATAGGGACAGATACACAAATGTCTTGACGGATAAATCTTGGGATGATTTATTTAACGAGGAGGCTATGGAAAAATTGGGGGCGCTCATTGTCTAGTTGAATAGACAAATGATTGAATTGCAGAAAACAACGTGCGAGTTGGTGTGTCCATAGGCTATTCTTAGCTTCACTGACTTTAAAATATTTCCTTCCTTCCTAAATAATCAAATATATGATGAAGTAAAAGAAAGGGTTTATGGAAGGAAAAAAGTTTTATGGAACGAAAAAGAGTAAGTAGGGTTTATGTTGAATTTGAAGTTGGTTGGAAGAAAACCATGCATCAAAGCGCCATCCCATGCAATAAAAAAAACACATTAATTTGTTCCAAAAATACAAGGACCAGACATATCCGAATCTGGAAAAGTCAAAAAGTAAAGTAGGGAATTTGGAAGTCTATGCCCGGCCATCAACCATCGGTTCCCTGCTCATCATTGTTCGAAGAAAAACCCTCACAGTTTTCACCATGACTACCTTTTGAAGCACCTCATCCCATAAATATTTAGCATCCCTCGAGCGTTTAGCCTTTTTCCTTCAGTTCAAATCCTTCATTCAAGCTCCTTTTACCCCAATTCCGTTCTGGATTACCCTCCGACATTTAGAAAGCCATCTTGATCGGAGCTTCTGCGACGGATTTGGGTTTTCGAAGGGGTTCAATCCGCGGTCTGTGAGAATCAATGGCGTCTGCGGTAATCAGTGATCTCTGTACTCCGAATTTGTACGGATTTTTGCAGGAGAAGAAGAAAAGGCAGCAGGGGTTGCGGTCAGGATTTGGGCATTCTGTGAACTTGTATTTGGGTAAAGGTGGCACTGTGCAGCAGAGTAGAAGGATAAAATGCAATGCCCGCGTCGTGGAGACCGAGGCTATTGCGGAGAGAGAGAAAACGGAAGATCCTTTTGGATCCCTGAGTCAAGTATGTGCAGTGCTGGGAACTCAATGGGGTGACGAAGGAAAGGGCAAGCTTGTTGACATTTTAGCACAACGCTATGATATTGTGGCGCGCTGTCAGGTTCTCATTCGTTCCCTTTTCTTTCATTATTGTTAAATCCATCCCTTATTTTTACAGAAGGGGTTATAATTTTGCATTGGAAAATTGCGGCAGTAGCACTGGTCTGCATAGTAATTAAAAAAAGGTACTGTCCTACAATCTGATTTTCAGAGATTCCCCCCCCAAAAAATTGAAACTTGTTTACCAAAAATACATTTTTATCCTTTCCAGACGATTCCCAGTTTTTATAAGTAATATAGCCTAGAGAATACACTTCGTACAAGCCATTCTTTGCAAAACATGAAATTAGTGAAAAACATGCATACTGTAAGTTCCTTTTGCTACACTGGAGAGGGCTGGAATTCTTTAGTACCAACCATATCCACATCAATAGGCATTTGATGAGCAGAATCTTCCTCTTTGTTTACCTACAGACTTTCTGACATTAGCAACAGGGGCAACAGATAAATCCTGGACAAGTTTAAAACCATTTCATGCAACATTATGCACCCTGCTTTTAAAGCTTCAATTTTCCTCTTTTGCTTTAAGAAGGTCTCTGTTATAACTTTGTGCCCTCTATTATGATTTTCTTCTTGAGCATGAAGTCTACCAGCCTAGATCCAAATCCTAGGTTCTATCAAGTGCCGAAATAGATCAAATATATTGATCTAGGATTGAAAATGGTTTTAAAGCCATTGTTTTAACACATGCTTTTAAAACCATGGGTTGTTTAGGAGGACCTTGCACATGGTGGTTTTAAATTTTAAAACCATGTGCAAGGCCCTCCTAAACCATGGGTTGTTTAGGAGGCATTGCACATTGTTTTAAAACCATGTGCAAGCCCAACATTTTTTGGCAGATAATTAAATTTTTTATTTTTTATTTTTTTATTTTGTTAGGTAGGAACATTACAACATCTCCTCCATATTGGGTTGTTTTTCTGGCCGACAATTGTTTTGGTGGATAATTAAATTTTTAATGTTTTATTGTTTTGTTAGGTAGGAACATTGCAACATCTCCCCCATATTAGGTTGTTTTTTTGGCCGACGTTTATTTTGGCGAATAATTAAAATTTTAATTTTTTTTATTTTGTTAGGAATGAACGTTACAACATCTCTCCCATACTGGGCTGTAGAGCGCCTCTCGGCGCAACCAGTAGCGAAAAAGATAGAGGTCCAGTTGTCTGAGATTAAGTCCTCACGCAAGGGAAGGAATTTATGGATGTCTGTAATTTCACAGCAGGCCTAGTGCCTAGGAAAGCTATGGTTTTCCATGCTTCCTATAATGCAGGGTAACCAACAGTGCTGTAGCCAAATAAACACGGTAATAATATGTATCTCCTCAGCAGGCTGCTCTAATATCTCCACTATTGGCCAGTGGACGACTTCAGCCCAGTGTTATCAGAATTGAATCAGTTTTGCCAAAACTAGCTGGTTTGACCGGTTTACAGGGATTGTCGGTTCAAATCAAGGGTTTAAAATGGAAATGGTTGGTTCTGTATGGAATTGATTTTAAGTGCCTGAATTGATTTGATCTGTACAAAACTGGCCTTAAATGCTTGAACCACCTGGTTCCATGCCAATCCCTTTGCCAACACGGGGGAACACAAAAATTACCCGAGAAATTAAAAAAAAAACAAATTTAAAATCAAAACCCTAGTAATTTCTGTAATACTAAATTCTTGAAGTAAAAGTTGATATTCTCTTTATCTTTCAAGTCGACATTCTCCTAATCCTTCCTTTTCTCTTTCAAGTTGACATTCTACTTATCTTTCATTTTTTATCCTTTTACTTAAATTTTTAACATTACCATTAACTGTTTTAGGATGTTTGAGAGTGGTTCCAACCTTATCGAAATTCATATACAAAAAATAGAATTTTAGATCCTTTTCAGAATTCAATAGACTTAACAGTTTTTCAGAATTTTAGGATTGTAGTGTTTCCACTAGATTCTATCATGTATGAGGGTGTGGGATTGGCATTTAATTAAGAGCACCAAACCTTCTATGTACCTCAATGTAGGTGGTGTTGATTGTTGAACTCCTCTGTCATGACCTTGTTGAAGAATGTATCTTCAAAAGATATTCTTGTTGTACTTTTATTGTATTATTGTTGTACCTCCTTTGGGAGATGTTATGATGTACTTGGTCATGTAAAAATCTTTGTAAGATTCAATGTAACCCTTTCGTTGTAAGTCAGGTCAATAGTACCCACAAGAAATATTATATAAATGTTATTTTGAGTCTCCCTAGACAAGTCGACCTTGTTAGGTAAACAGGTCACTCGATGAGTATAAAGTTATAAACAAAGAGGCCGCTCCTCTCATTTGGACACACTCTTAACTCAAGTAAGTGCGCAAGAAAGAGAGAGAGAGAGAGAGAGAATAGGTTCGCTGGACAGAAGAAGTAGCTGCTATTGTCTTTAGGGTTTATCCTATCTTGGTTGTCATTGCACTTGGTGACAGAATCTATACTAAAAAAGTTGTTGGGTTTTCTCCCCTGTGGTTTCCTAGATGAAAATCTCTGTGTTCTTTTTGTGTTGCTGTGCTTGTCTTTCTTTCAGTGATCTTATTGCTTATGGTTATGATGAAATGATGCTAAATGTTTATAGATCTTGTATAACCATTAAAATTCTAACACGGTATCAGAGCCATCCTGAAAGAATTTATTGTATAGCTGTAACAGCTGCTGCTACCGCAACTGTCAAACATTAGGGCTTCATGCTTGAAACCCTAGAAGGTAAAATCTAGTCATTTGGGTAGTTTTGCTACAACTTGATTTTGGTAAAGGTCTAGGAGTTGAAACTCGGACATGCAGAAGATGAAATGTTTATGTACCTTGTGTGCAAGTTTCAACCTCAGATTTGTTGTACTTTATGAGATATGATCCATGCAAAACAGGGTTCTAGCCTCTTCCAGAATTCAGATTTAAATAGGTGACCTAGGGAAAAATGCTATATCTCGGGCTAGGAAGCTCCAAATTGAATTTTGTAAAATGTTGCAGAAAGGGCACAGACTGTAGTTTTGCTAGCTCAAGTTTTAGAACCCGAAGTTGAAAGAGTGACATGTGGTAGTCTGTACAAGTTCGCTATATTGAAATAGTCCATAAACAGGTCACCTTGAGAAACTTAGCATAAATTCCACTTGGCGAGTCCAATATTGCTCTAACTTATGGGGTTGGATAGAGGACAGATGATACTATCTCAGGAAAATGTTTCAGATCTTGAGGAGCAGAAATTTATGAGATACAACAAAATTAAGACCGGACAATGGAACAAACTCAGTAGAAGAAATTGGAGAAACTAGGGCTTCCTATTTTCGGGCACTTCCCTCCATAGATCAACTTGAAAAGGAGGACAATTCAGCTCGCCCTAGGAGGGCGCATCTTCCTATGGAGCCAGATTCCAGTTCTGTGGATTTTCAATTTTTGACCTAACACTACTATCGGGGGAAAACTAGGGCATTAGGTTTTCTGTAGTTCTGTCCACATATTTGGGCAAAGGAGTACATTGCTCAACTCGCCTTGAGGATCTGCATATCTCTCTCCAATCAGTTTTGCATGATACCAAAGTTGAAGAATTAGGGTTTCTCTATCAAACCCTGGGTCTTCTAGAAGCAATTTTCCAAAAAACCTTGAAGCAAGCACTTGGTTGGAGCACTCTCATTGGTAAGCACTATTTTCTCTATTTCCATTTGAGGTTATCATTTTATCAAGATGACAAACAATACCAAACTTGAGGACAATCTTGAAGGAGCTGAGAACTTCCGAGCATGGAAGTACAGAGTGCTTCTCATACTAGAAGAACATGAGAAGTTGCAGAGCCAGAGGGAGATGGAGACAAAGCTAAGCACAAGAATAATATGGTCCAGGCCAAGAGGATTATTGTTGATTCCATCAAGGATCATTTGATCCCATATGTATCATCCTTAAAGACTCCCAATAAGATGTTTGATGCTTTGACCAACTTGTAAGAAAGGAAAGAAGACGAGATGCTCACGCTATAGAAGATGATGAACCAGTTAAGAAGAGAGTAAGGGAAGATTACTCAAGTGATGAGGAATATGTACTTTGATCCAGAAGGATTCATCACACAAGTTGAAGATTATCCTATTAAAAGGATAGGAGGAGTCTCCTACGAAGTTGGATTCTAGAAAACACATGAAGATGAAGATGCTGCTCTATGGAAGAACCTCTTATCCATTTCAACATTGGATAAAAAGGGATGCAGTCATGATTGGTGATGAAGAAGAATGGACACTCAGATTCAGCACTAGTACACAGTTCTTAGTGATCTACGGTGTAGAATATTTGCTCAGCATTGTCGATCGTGAGCAAGATAGGCACAGGTCCTCAAAATCAGACGATGAAGTAGAGTGCGCCGTCAAAGACTCCAGTAATTACTGCAAGGAGACAAAGATCAAGAGGGAGTCCACCCAACAAATAAAGATAAGTATTTGAATTATCATTTCCTGTATATCTAATTGCTTAAATGGTATTGTTTAGTTGTGTACATATTTATGTTCCTAGATTTAGGTAGTGTATTATGCATGTTAGAGTGTTTGCATTTATGAACAATATACGACTAATATGCATGTGATGGGTAAGTGGCCTATGGTGCTGCATAACATTCCATTGCTGCTTATCTAGAATGAAACCTCTTTGTTGACATGTTGGGAGAAATTTACTCTCTTAAATATGTACTGGTAGAGATGGAAGGCATCTAGAAAGTTACCGTATGTATGCGAGATATGGATGAATGTTGTGTTGAAGCATTGGCCAAGATAGTTACATGACTGTGTGACCTATGTCTTTATGCATAAGAATTTGTCGTTATTAATATGTTTTGAAAATTATGAAATGTTTATAATCATGCAACTGAATGTGACTTGTAGGAAAGATCGTGTACCATCATCACCTACAAGAGAAGAATGATGATACTTGTTCAGAAGAACAAGTGACGACGGTCCAGCTAAAAATTCAAGATTTATGAAATCACGCATACTACAAAAGTACAAAGTGAGGTTTCTCTCAGAAAGAGGGAGTCGACTACGACGAGACGTTGCTCTAGTGGCCAGACACACTTCTTCAGTGGTGGATATTACACTAGATAGATGGTGTAATCGAAGTAAAAGTGTATATCGAGCAACCTCCAAGATTTGACACTCTCTACAGAAAACCACATGTGCGCATATTGAAGAAGGTTTTGTATGGGCTCAGAAGGCACCCATGGGATAGCACGTTGAGCTTGAGAATCACCTAGAGTGATGAGATCTCAACCTTTGCTACAAGGTTGAAGACAAGGAGCTCATAGATGGGTGCAAGAGGGAACTTGTAACAGAGCTCGAGATCTTGGTATCCAGTGACCTTGAGAGATTACATAGATGGATACACAGAAGATCAACAGAAGAGAAGGCTAACAGTCAATCCAGCACCAAATGTCCCAATGCAAAGAGTACAAGTTGTAGAGGGAGGATAGTGCTCAGTTACAGAGGGAGCAGGAAAGCTCTGCTTCAGAGGGAGTAACTAAAACACATATTGCGGAGAGACATTATCACCTAGCCTCTATTTGTGGCAAGGGTTGTTTGCCTCAATATCTTAGGGATATGCTCAGAGTGATACCAGATGTCTCCCCTCACGAAGAGGAAGTATATGTGGAGTAGTGTGAAGCTGGCACCCAAGACATGATACAACAGGATAAATGGATTTTTGACGAGTTTGGGATTTACCAAGAGTAAAGCGGATTCCAACCTTTACTTCAAGGTTGAGGATGGGAAATGAGTGATACTACTATTGTAAGTAGATGACTTGTTCTTGCTGAGAAGCTCATAGCAGAAATGAAGAAGAGTCTTTCCGCATAGTTCAAGATGAAAGACCTGGGTATGATGCACTATTTCTTAGGTCTTGAGGTGTGGAAAAATCCAGATGAGATTTTCTTGAGTCAAGGAAAATATGCGGTAGAGATCCTGAAGAGATTCAGGATTATTAATTGCAAGGCTATTGCCACACCGATGGCCTTGGACTTGAAATTGTTATGTGGTCCTACTTCAAAAACAACTGATTTTATATAAATAGTATACATGAAGATGATTGGTTCGTTGATGTACTTAACGAACACGAGGCCAAATAATTTCTTTGCGGTGAACATCTTGAGTCAGTATATGGTAGAGTCGAGACGTGTTCACATGATTGCGACAAAGCATGTGTTGAGGTACTTGAAGGGTACGATTGAGTATGGCCTCAGATATGTGAGAGATCAAAGAATCTTCCTGTAGGGATATGTTGACTCAGATTGTGCTGGTAGTGCTACAGATAGGAAGAGCACGTCAGGGTGTTGCTTTGGTTTGGGGTCTGGCATGATTTCTTGGTTCAGCAAGAAGCATATGAGTGTAGCAATGAGTATAGTCGAGGTAGAGTATATCGCGGCTTGTTCAACAAGTTGTAAGGCAATGTGGCTTTAGAATCTACTTGTGGGATTGTTCGATGTTGAGTTAGAGACGACTTGTGTGTTCTGTGACAACCAGAGTTGTATGAAGTTGTCTGAGAACCTAGTGTTCCATGACAAGTCGAAGCACATTGAGATTCGATATCACTATATTCGGGATATAGTGCAGAGAGGGGCAATGAAGCTCTAGTATATTGCGACAAACAAATACATAGCAGATGTATTGACCAAGCCTCTAGCAAGAGTGAAGTTTGAGTACTTCAAGGACAAGCTTGGAGTTGTCCAGATCGGTGTCCATTGCAAGAGGGAGCGATGGGTTTCTGTGTTCTTCACATCTAGCATGAAAAAGGGTTGGCTCTGTGGAAGACATATGAGATTTGCATCTAGTATGAAATGGCATTACAGAGGTGTACACTAGTATGAAAAATGACTGGTCACTGTATGGGGTGATCCCAGCTTGGCTGGTCGTATCTCCATGATGAGGGGTGATCCCAACTTGATTTGTTGTATCTACAAAGGTTGATCCCAACATGGTTGGTGGTATCACCAAGGATAGATCCCAGTATGAGTGGTTGTATCTCCGAGGGTTGATCCCAACATGGTTGGAGGTATCACTGAGGGTAGATCCCAGTATGACTAGTTGAATATTTGAGGGTTGATCCCAACATGGTTGGTGGTGTCACACAAGGTAGTTCCCATGGTTGGTGGTATCATCGAGGGTAGATCCTAGTATGAGTGGTTGTATCTTTGAGGATTGATCCCAACATGGTTGGTGGTATCACCGAGGGTAGATCCCAGTATGAGTGGTCATATCATTGAAGGTAGATCCCAACATAGTTGGTCGTATCATTGATAGGGTAGATCGTGGCATGGCTACTTGTGTCACCGAGACATGAGGGTAGCACCCAGCATGAAAAATGGTTGGTGTAGCACCGAGACGAGAGGTGCACCCAGCATAAAAAAGGGCTAGTTGTTGTACGAATTTCTTATGATGTATAGATTCAAGAGATGTCACAAGTCAATGGCCCGAGTACCAAGTTGCAGCAGTAGTGATGATGTCCAGAGTTGATATCCAACGATGAGTGACGAGATCTAGTGATGATGTCCAAGGATGATAACCGTGAAAGAAGAATACCTTCTTTGTCAAGAGGGAGTGCTGAAGGATGTAACTTCGGAAGATATTCTTGTTGTACTTTTATTGTATTATTGTTGTACTTCCTTCAGGAGATATTATTGATGTACTTGGTCATGTAAGAGTCTTTGTAAGAATCAATGTAACCCTTATGTTGTAAGTCGGGTCAATAGTACCCACAAGAAATATTATATAAATGTTATTTTGAGTCTCCCTAGACAAGTCGACCATGTAAGAATAACAAGTTGGCCCTGTTAGGTAAAAAGGTCACACACTTGAAGAATATAAATAGAGAGGGAGCTCCTCTCAGTTGGACATACTCTCAACTCAAGCAAGTGCACAAGAGAGAGAGAGAGAGAGAGAGAGGGAGAGAGAGAAGAGGTTCATTGGAGAGAAGAAGTATCTGCTATTGTCTTTGGGGTTTATCCTATCTTGGTTGGCATTGCACTTGGTGACGAAATTTATATTAAAGAAGTTGCTGGGTTTTCTCCCTTGTGGTTTCCCATATGAAAATTTCTGTGTTCTTTTTGTGTTGCTGTGTTTGTCTTTCTTTCAGTGATCCTATTGCTTATGGTTATGATGAAATGATGCTAAATGTTTAAAGATCTTGTATAACCATTAAAATTCCAACAGACCTTAGGAAAAATGTACCCTTCATTGAGGCAAAATCATTTACTAGGCATGCCAATCTTTTTCTACCTTATTTTACTGCTTGGATTAAATTGTAGGGTGTTGACTAATTTCCCTTGAGGATCGACTTCAAGATTCAAGGTAGAGGCAAAGGCTAGATCCTAGAGGAGGAGTAAACGGGTGCTACTAATGAATATGATTCCAATATAGGTAATGATTTTGATGACACATAGTTATTTGTTGTAGCATGATGTTTTTTGGACTCTATAGGCCATTTAGAGCCTCTTTGTTTATGTATTTTGGTTCAGATTAGGATTGCACTTGGTGCCATTTTAGTTATATGCACCCTTGCTATATACAAGAGAAAGTTGTGCATGTTTGTGTTTAATGATTTGGATTCACACACACACACATATATATATATATATATTTGAATATTTTATGTATTTTTTGGTTGGTTGTTTTTATTTATTATTCTTGTTTTTTTTTGGTTTTGGTCTAGTTCCAATTAATTTTCAGTTTTTGGAGTCCATTGGTTTGGCTCTGATAACATTGCTTTAGCCCTAATTTTTAATGATTGAACTATTGGGCAATTGAGTTTAGAATCATAACCACTTATCTCAATTGTGAAGAGCCAGTTCCATGCAACTAGTGTTGCCTTCAAATTGTGCCCAAATCCAATAAAGAGATTTGCATTGGAACTACACAAACCCAAATTCCTTTGATAAACACCTAGATTCCCAAATTTTAAATTCCGTGAATAGATTTGCATAGATTCAAATTCCATTGATAACATTCAAATCACAAATGAGTTGAGATTTATAAATCTTAGGCCAATTGAGGGAAACCTTTCCCAACTTAGAGTTTCCAAGACTATCTTAGATCCAACCTCCACCTGAATTCTTCATTATCTCATCTATGTTGGAGGTATTAACAAATTCCCCTTGAATTGGTTGATCGTTCATTAAGATAGGAGTGTGCTAGAGTACAAGAGGAATCATGATGATTGATATTCACCTTACAATATTTACTTCCACCTGCTACTTGTCTTGGTTTGCGAGAGCCATGTAAAACCTTGGGTTAATTGTACATGCAACTAATTAAGGTATCGGGGAGATTGATATGCTTGTCCATTTCGAGCGCCTAGGACATGGAAATGGAGGTGGAAAGAATTATATTGTTCGAATCTACTAGAGACAAAGCGACCAAGGAGTATCTGTGTACTCCCCTCGATGTTGATAATTTAATACGATGGGGTGGAGTACTACTTGAACTTGCCCACTTTTATTAGGAATACGTTTCGATTAACATGCTTCAAGAGTGATGTAGCTACTTCTATCACGCCATATGGATATTTGCTTGTATGATTCAGTCCAAGCCACACTTATGGAGGTTGTGTTGTGCATGGGTGTTTGCTTGAGTTCATTTGGTTGTGGCAATCTATTCTTAGGGCACAATTTCTTCTTGTCCTCTGCGAATTCTTTTGCGATTGGACTCCATAATTTCCTCTGCGAATTCCTTTGCAAATTTCATATATGCGATTCAAATTTGATCCTTTCTGGTCAACCCTATCCCATTGACACATAGACCAGTCATGCAAAGGTTTCGTTGGCCCAAACGTTGGCTTTGGTAGGTATCACATAAGCTCTCTGTCTGCTATATCTTGTCGATGCATCTACTCCAACAACCCTTTTTTGACGCAGGTATAAAAGTTAGGCCTAGTCACTTAACTAAGCAACGCATCGGGGTCTTGGTGGCCCTTGGAATTTTGTTGGCCCGGCCTGATAAACAATGTGAACCCTTTCACAGAGGTTGACCCGACCCTAATTTGGGATCCCAATGCAAATTTCCTCCACAAGTTTCCTCTGTCAATTTTGTAGGGTAGGTTTCATATTCCATAGTTTTATAGCGACAAAAAATAGTGAAAGCGAAGCTCACTAAAGGTTTCTTTGACCGTCCATAGAGCTCCATAGAGCTGAGATTGTTGTTTTGCAGGATTACCTGATGACAAGGCGGAAGACATACGACATGAATGTGCCATAGTATTAGAAAATGCTAGACCTTTGAAAAGTAACATAACAAAAGAGGAATATAGTGCGTTGAAAAAGCTCAGAGATAGAAAGGATGTGATGGTTCTAAAAGCAGACAAAGGGAATGTTGCGGTTATCTTGAAAACTGAGGATTATCAAAGGAAGATGATTGAGCTTCTGGAGAGGGGGTGCTATAGAAAAGTCACCAAAGATCCATTGAAAAAGGTGGTAACTTGTAAGAGATGTCACCATGGCGATTAAAAAATCTTCCTTAGATGAAGAAACCAAGAAAAAACTCACTCCCAAGAGTGTGATCATGCCACGTATATATGACTTACCTAAGATACACAAATCAAGCATCCCACTAAGACCCATTATCAACACAATAGGATCCCCTACGTACGATCTGGATAAGCACTTAGCAAAGACTCTTAGACCCTTGGTTGGGAAATCCTTCTCATTCATCAAAGATTCCTCGCAGCTAGTAAGAAGAATGAAAGATTGGAAGATGGATGGTAATGATCTATGAACCAGCTTTGATGTCATCTCACTTTACACAAAAATTCCAATTGATGAGGCTGTTGAAGTCATCAAGAAAGTATCAAACCCTGAAACTGCTCACTTGGTTGAGATGTGCCTCAGGTCAACCTATTTTTGCTTTCAAGGAGAAATATATGAGCAAACAGAAGGGGTTGCAATGGGCTCACCACTATCACCAATTGTGGCAAATCTTTTCATGAGGAAAAAACAATCCATTCATTTACACACAAACCAAGATGGTGGTTCAGGTTTGTGGATGATGTATTTAGCAATTGGCCACATGGGGAAGATAAGTTGGATGAGTTCCAAAACCACATAAACAATCAATGTGATAGTATAAAATTCACTTTGGAGAAGGAGGAGGAAAAATCCCTTCCTTTCTTGGACATACTTATCACAAAGAATTTTGATGGCTCTCTCTCTCACCAAGTATACAGAAAGAAAACACATACGGATAGATACCTTCACGCCGACTTCACACCATCATCCATCCCAGAAAATTGGAATAATAAATACCTTAGCCACACGTGCATGGAGAGTCTCGAATATGGATCACATAAAAGAAGAGTTGAAACACCTTAGGACGTCCCTCATGAACAATGGATATAATGGAAAAGAAATTGACAAAGTCTTCTAAAGCATAAAAAGAAACAAAAACAAATCTAAAGAAAAAGATACAACTCTCCCTAAAATCACCCTGCCATATATCCATGGTACCACTAACAAAATCGCTAACGTCCTAAGGAAGAAAAACATAAGGGTGGTGTTTGCTCCTCCAAACTCTTTAAGAACCATGCTACCTTCACGCCGACTCATACCATCATCCATCCCAGAAAATTGGAATAATAAACACCTTAGCCACACGTGCATGGAGAGTCTCGGATATGGATCACATAAAAGAAGAGTTGAAACACCTTAGGATGTCCCTCATGAACAATGGATATAATGGAAAAGAAATTGACAAAGTCTTCTAAAGCATAAAAAGAAACAAAAACAAAACTAAAGAAAAAGATACAACTCTCCCTAAAATCACCCTGCCATATATCCATGGTGCCACTAATAAAATCGCTAACGTCCTAAGGAAGAAAAACATAAGGGTGGTGTTTGCTCCTCCAAACTCTTTAAGAACCATGCTTGACAAAGCCAAAGATCCTATTGATCCGAAGCACCAAAAAGGTGTTTACAAAACACCATGTTCTTGTTGTGAGGCCTACGTAGGTGAGACCGGAAGATCAATCTCAACAAAGAGCACGGTGCAGATCTACGACATGAAAGGATTAAAAACTCGACCATAGCAGAACACTCTCACAACACCAATGATCACATTTTCCTAGAGAACTCAAAAGTTTTAGCAATTGTCCCTAATTACTACAAAAGAAAATTCGTGAAGCTATAGAAATTGAAAAATGCGTGAGAAACTTCAATTGTGATGATGGCTTAAGATTGAAAGAAGCTTGGAAACCCATCATTAAAAAGCTTATAAGATAAATGGCACAATAAGAATAATATTCAACCTATAACACTTTAATAATTAAACAAAAATAGTAAAATAACACTTAACCTATATAATATTAACACAAAAATAATAAACCTATAAATAACAATAAAAATAATAATATTTAATAATAATATAACCAAAAAAATATATCCTATAAACTTTAATAATAATACAAGAATAATAATAGTAATACTTAACCTATATTAATAACACAAAGAGAATAATACTCAAACATATAACACTTTAATATCACATAAGTAATAATATTTAACCTATAACACTTTAATAATAATACAACAATAATAATGACACTTTACCTATAATAATAACACAAAAATAATAATACTAAACCTATAATACTTTAATAAAAAATAATAATACTTAACAAACCCTAATTCTACCTAAACCGACCTTAACATTAACTTTTTATTTTAAGATAAATAAATAATTAATATTTATCCCTCACACCCGAGTGCGAAAGAGAGTGAGATTCTTGTTCTCCTGAGGATGAACCTGCTTAATAGGTTCGAAACTTGTTGAATTGAAAATTCTCACCGCATATTTCCTCTCGCTTTTAATTATTGAATTGTGGGTTAACAATGATCAAAGAGACACTTTAATCAAATACTTAGACTTTATCATCATAGTCATAATCAATATAGTCACGCTGTCAAAAGACACATAGTCATGCTAGGTAAGAATACAGTCACACTGTGCAGAGACACAGTCATACAGTCATGCAGAGTCTCATAGTCATGCTTTTACACAGTCACCCTGACAGGTATAATATACAGTCACAAGTAACGTTGAAGGTAGAGTTATGAGTCACATTGAGGATAGAGTCATATATAACAGTTATATATACAGTCACAAGTAACCCACAGTCACGCTGGTATAAAAGTAGTCACGAAGAACCCATAGTCACACATAGAAAGCATTACGTGGCGAACAATCACGTTGAGGAGTCAGAGGGAATGGTCACGCTGGGGAAAACCCACAGTCCACGCTGGGTGAATATAAAGTCATGCACAACAGGTATGAAGTCACGCTGATGTAAATATAACCACGTTAGGGTAGAGACTGCAGGTATGACCACACTGGTGTAAATATAACCACGCTAGGGAGAGACCGCAGATATGACCACGCTGGTGTAAATATAACCACGCTAGGGTAGAGACCGCTGGTATGACCACGTTGGTGTAAATATAACCACGCTGGGGGTAGAGACCGTAGGTGTGACCACGTTGGTGCAGCAAAGAAGAAAACAACCACTCGGGTAGCAGTCACGTTGGGAATAGTGGAGAGCAATCACGCTACGAGGAACAGTCAGCGGGTAGCAGTCACGCTACGAGGAACAGTCAGCGGGTAGCAGTCACGCTGGAAGCAATGGAGATCAGTCACGCTACGAGGATCAGTCAATGAGTAGCAATCACGTGGAGCAAAGGCATAAGCTACGGGAAGACCCAGTCACGCGGAGCAGTAAGCCACACGGAGCAGAGGTAGAAGTCACGAGATAGCCTTTTCGTTGATGTCTTACTGAAGGATAACCTATCCATTTTATAAGGTTAGGAGTGTTATAAAATACAACAATTAGGTTGACTTAGGAAAAGGTAAAGTGGTCCAAAATAAAACCATAAATGAAGTGGTCCAAAGGTAAAGTAAAACAATAAAAGGTCCAAAGGCCTTACAATAAAACCATAAGGTAAATAAAAGGTCCAAAGGTCTTACAATAAAACCATAAGGTAAATAAAAGCTCCAAAGGTCTTTATTAATAAAAACCATAACTAAATGGTCCAACCAAAAAATAAAGGAACTTAGGTTAGTGTACCAAAAATAAAACCCATAAGGTAAGAGTCATCATAACAAAGGTACACACACAAAAGAGTGCTAGGACCAAGCAAGATAAAGGACCATGAGTCAACCAAGGGGGTCACAATAAAACAACCCACATACCCACAAGATCAAGGTGGACCAACATTTACTTTTTACTTTTAGGACCAACAAGACCAAGGACTTTAATCTTTTCTCTCTCTCAAGGTACATTGTTTCATATATTTTATCATCACTATATAATGGGAAGTTCCAAACAAGATGGTACGATCCTTTGGTCCTCAATACTACTCCTGAGGGTTAGGTTGCTAGTGACATCATCAAGGGGTGGCCAGTCCCTTGAGAAACAACCGAGCAATAACCGATTCGGAGAGAGGGCATCATCTTGGTCAACTTGACCAAGATTCACCTGGTTAACTAACCAGGGGTGCTTTTGCAAGAACTGATTGGTCTTAGACCAAGCATCTGCTTGGTCCCATACCAGGACGTCTCTATCTCATCCTTCAGAATCTGCTTAGACCTTGGGTCTAAGAAACTGTCTAGTTCCAGACCAGAATACCCTAGAGAGATATAGGGGCCCTAACCACATGTTAGGGACTTTGCCATGGCAACAACTTGCTTGGTCCCAGACCAAGAACCCCAAAAGACTATTGGGGGCCCTAGGGTATCTTCTAGGGTCTTACTCTGCCCTAGTTAACTGACTAGGGTACCATTCTCCCTGAGAATGGGTCTCGCAGCTGCAAACATCTTGGTAATTGACCAAATGCCTCTATTCTTAAAGAATGGCTCTCAGCCCCAAGCTGAGCTTCAATCTCAGATCGAATTAAGTTGATCAACTTCTTGGTCTCTGACCAGGTCCTCCATTCTCTCGGAGAATAGCTCTCGATGCTTCTCTATCTTTAACATGTCTATCTTTCAATGATCCTATTGCATTAAATTATAGATCTAACATATTTGAATTAAAGTGCAAACTCTAACAAAACTCTAATAGGAGGGAGTCAGGGGAGATGGAGAGTGGAGGTGGCAGTGGAATGCAGGAGTAGTAGCAAATGACGGGGGAGCATAGAGGATGGGGGAGTAGTTTGAGGGCATGAGCAGGAGCAATGTTGGCGTGGTTAGAGGGAGGAGAGCAGTGGAGGAGGGAGGCATGCCTGAGTGGAGGCAGCAATGAGGGAGTAGGTAGCATGGAGGAAGCACGTGAGGGAGAGGGAGGGAGGAATAGAGCAGGAGATTGGGAGATGCATGAGAAAGTGGAAGGATAGGCGCAGGTGTATGACGGAAAGTGGAAGATTGGTGGGCAAGGAGTATAATGGAGGGAGGAGGAAGGTGGAATTCTTTGGGAGGTAGCATCGTATGGAGGGATTAGTGGGCGGTGAAGAAGAGTGGTGGTAGGAAAAATAAAGAGAGGTTGTAGAAGAAAGAATGAAGAAGAGAGTTGGGAGCAGTGGAAAAATGTCGGGGGACGAGGAGGGGAAGAATGAGCAACAATAGAATGATGGAAGCCGAGCAATCGAGAAGTCGGGCTCTAATACCAATGAAGAGAACAAATCTTGTTCTATTGGAGAGAACAATTACCATTCTATGTTGAAATAAAATATATTTATGAATAATTATTGAATATATGATAGAAGATGATTAGAAGGCCTCAAGACGGTGTGCATATAAATGCATTGACTGGTCACGAGGTAAGAATATGTCTTTTAACCTTTCACTTATCTTAACTAATTATTATTTTATTATTAGTAGTAAAATTATTATTTTTATGGAGTAATCTAAACTCTAGACGATTTGCACCTTTCTAGTGCCTTTTGCCGGAATATAGCGATGCGATTTGTTGCTGAAATTGCGATTTTGATTGCAGAAATGGATTCAATGTCCCTGATTACTCCTGGGGCACCCCAACATGCAATTTCAACAACCCAAAACTGCCATTTCAACAATTTCAGCTGAATTTTGGTTGGAAAAATCGCCAGATTTGGGTGCAAATCGTCTAGAGTTTAGCTTACTCATTATTATTATTATTATTGTGTTTTATAACATCATCCTCCTGGCCTCATCTGCAGAGGGGTTGCAGAGGCAATTGGATGCTTTAGCCTTTGACAATTGACAGTCAACTTGAGTAAAACCTTAGTTATGATCTTCAACGGAATGAAGAAGACTTTGTTAGACCTTCCTTTTTTCTTTGAAGGGGAGGAGATTGAGATCACCAACACCTACACATACTTGGGGGTGCAATTCTTAGGACCTTGCTTTATTTTGTGACATGCCCTTTAGCCTTAGGTTAACAAGGGCTAGGTGTCCTTAGCCCTTCTTGAGAGAAAGTTCTTCTGACACCACTTTTAGGACATCTCGTCCAAGATGTCCCTCATGGATTCCCTTATCTGGCCTCTAATTGGGCCTCAATTGAGAGAGTCCAAACTCTTCTCCTTCGACACATCATTAGGTGCAAGCAAACAGTTCCTTAGCACATCATCCTAATATAGTTTGGTGTCTGACCCTTCCGACTTGAGATGGTATTCATTCTAGTCTCTTTTTTGCATCGCATTAGAGATTTGTCGACTCGGTGACAAGGCAGGATTGGTATTTGTACTAGGCCTATTGTTCTTTAGTGACTGTTGCCTCATCTAGCCCTACGGGCCATGCTCGAGGTTGGTTTGCAAGGGTCTCAAATCTCTTGGATTCAATGGGCAATTCAAATGCAATGACTCCCTCCTTTTAGATATTCCTTGGATGCATTTGGCCACCTCCTACCTATTAGACAAGACTTGAATAGAATCACTAGAGATGACATTTAAGGTAGTTTATTTATATCACTTGAGCTAACCCTCAGGGCGGGTATGCCCTAAGCTTCTACACTAAGCACTTATTGGAGATGAGAGAAGACTCATTATTTGACCTCAATACACCCTCTGTCATTAGTACACATTCAGCACATACCCCTCGGTAAGTCTAGAGTGGGTTCTCATAGACTTTAGGTAGAGATGTATCACCATATTGACTATGCTATCTTCAAGAGCTGGAGACAGAGGAGCACTTAATCTTTTGCTGCGCCATCTATTGCGAGTTCATAGGGAGGTTCCACTGCTTTTTTAGGGGGACTTACACCCTCACCGACTTCTTTAGATACCTTGACTACAGAAGCTTGGCATTATACAAACATGAGGCCCTCAAGCTCCAAGCCCATATTCTTCAGCCTTCTTCTTGACTAGATTCTACCCAGTGGATCACTTCCCCTTTTATGGCGCTACCCTCAAGAAGCGGCATTAAGAGATAGTTTGATAGTAGCACAGCCTTATCCTCCATATTAGTGCGGACCTGTGGGACCTTCCCCCATCCCTCAGGATATTAGTGGCATGACATGACCAAATCCCTCCCCATGAGGCATATGAGGCCCCCTAGGCCCCAATGACGAGTGACCTCTAGACAACAACACAGTGGGAAATCCAGACCTTCAACCAGTTCTTCCTTTGAGATGGGTCTATCCCATGATAGACCTACTTCATTACTTTTAGATTTTCTTGTTCCTAGATCCTTTACTCTTGTATATATCAACCCCTATGTGGCCTTCTGTTCTCAAGGTCGAGGGATTTTCATTCTTTAGTATGGACCTCACACTATGTTTTACTTTACTTTACTTTACTGCCTTCTGCTATTTATAGGAGATTGTTTGGTACACTTTTGTATTGACATCATTGTATTCAATAGCATAGAAACAGGAATGGCGAGTTGACATGCGATTATTCCAAGTTTGACTTGGATCAGCTGCTAAATGATCGGAGTCAGATCGACGCGATTTAGACTCAGACGCCCATGATTTCAGCTCGGATTTCGGCATAAAATTGGCTCAGCTTGGAGTGGATTGGCGAGTTGGACTCGCAGGCCACCTGTTGGTTGCTTCAAAGCTTTAAATCGACCTTTTTCGCCCATTTTCCTGTCGCTTTCTCTACTCATTTTCAGGTTTTTTTTTCCCACTTCTCAGCACTGTCACTCTTGATGCCAGTTCTGTGTGAGCAGGAGTACTCTCGACGTCGGTTTTTTGTGAGCAGGAGGACTCTTGACACCAATCTCTCAAGTCTCGACGCGGGTTCTGTGTGTGAGTCTCGACGTGGGTTTTGTGTGTGGGCTCCAAGCAAGTGGCAATGATATTTGTGTACACTGTACAGTGTAGGCCCATGGTACAGGAGGCAACCAACAAGACTCACGCGAACCCATCAACATGTTGAAGTCTGGACACTGGTCGCGATTTACAGGATGAGAGTTGATATATTTTGGACATCGATGATTCTATTGATATCTTGTAGTATATGTACATGGCTATTTTGAATATCTACGAAAAATGTTTTTTTTAGTTCAAAATATAGGTATATATTTAATGTTTTATTTGCCAATTTTTTCCTGATCCGATTCAAACTCTTCTCTCTTTTGCCTCGCTGATTTATTGCCAATTCCTAGCCTGGTAACTTTGCTTAATAGTCTTTATGACCTACTTGTGCAGTCATTAGTTGTATATTAATAAAATTATCTTATCTTGTCTTATCTAAACTTTCAAAACAACTGGTCTCTTTTTGAATTCTCTGAATAAGTCTAGCAATCTTGCCTTCCGACAGTATAGAAGAGCTGCGCATAAACCTTATCATTATTGCCGATTTCCCAAGGATGATTAATTTCCTAATTTGCATAGAATCCATAATTTTGAGACCTTGATATAGAGCAAGCGCTTTGGCCTGGTTGTTGGTAGCTATGTCCACACCCCATTTAAAACATTGCTTCTTGTGTTCTGTCAGGATCAAAAACAATTTCCTCCACACCTGCCACCCCTGTTGTGAAATCCATATTAGGCAGAGGGCGCTTTCCATATTTTGCAAATTCCTGAATATTGTACAGGGGATTTTTCTTGTCTATTCAGTTGTATTCTATGGAAAAACCAGCATGACTAGGACATCTCCATGTCAATCATTTTTCTGTCTCTGAAATGGAAAAATTCAGCTTGTTATTGTGATCAAAATATTTAGATCCTTGGGTTTTCAAAAAAATACTTGAAGATCACTTTGTCCTAGCCATTTCTGTTTTGATTAGGCTCTTTTACACTGTTTTATAAAGTTACGTTTGGTGGCATATTGCTGGCTATTTGATGTCTTGGAATATTGCTTATTGGAGTTGATTTTAGTTTAGCTTAAAAGGTAAACTGTCTGTCCTTGTGAATTGATTTGAATATTTGGGTACTTAGGCCCTAGTAGCAAGAGTAGGTAGTATTGTCTTTTACTTCACTGAAATTTGATGAATTTTCCATACAATATGGATAAAGTATGGTCAACTTACTTTTTATTTACCTATAAGCCCCCAAAACAGTAAAAAAACCTTAGGGAAAAAAGACACCACCACTAAAAAACTTCTAAATATAAACAAAATGAATTTTTTAAGGAATTAATTCTTTTTTTTTCTGGTTTATTGTATGTTCCTGAGGCTGAATTTCTCTTAAAATATGGAACAAATTGCCCATTTGTTTATCTATGAGATGTATACTTCTGTATTGGAGCTTTACTGGAGTTTTTCGAATCGTATTTCAATACATATTCTTATTCACATCTTGCTAACTATGATTTAGGGTAGGTATGTATATTTAGATTTCACTGATTATACTATCATCTCAGGGAGGGGCAAATGCTGGTCACACCATATACAACAACGAGGGAAAGAAATTTGCTCTTCATCTTGTCCCTTCTGGAATACTCAATGAAAAAGCCCTGTGCGTGATTGGGAATGGAGCCGTTGTGCATCTTCCAGGACTATTTAAAGAGATAGATGGCCTTGAGTCAAATGGAGTTTCTTGCAAAGGAAGATTAGTGGTTTCTGACCGAGCTCATTTACTATTTGATTTTCATCAAGCTATTGATGGAATGAGAGAAGCAGAACTTGCAGGATCATTAATTGGAACGACAAAAAGAGGGATTGGTCCTTGCTATGCAAGTAAGGTAATCCGGAATGGTATTCGGGTAAGTGATTTGAGGCACATGGACACATTTCCTGAGAAGTTGGATATTCTTTTGCATGATGCCGCATCCCGTTTTAAAGGCTTTGAGTATAGTAAAAGCATGTTACAGACTGAAGTGGAACATTACAAGAGATATTCTGAGCGAATAGAACCTTATATTACTGACACTGTTCATTTGATGCATGATTCATTCTCAAGCGGGAAGAGGATTTTGGTTGAAGGTGGCCAGGCAACCATGTTAGATGTCGATTTTGGAACTTACCCATTTGTCACTTCTTCTAATCCATCTGCTGGTGGAATCTGTACTGGACTTGGTATTGCTCCAAGACACATTGGTGATTTGATTGGTGTGGTATGTGAGACTTTGTTTTTTATTAACATGCATATGTAAATTCATAAAGTTTGAATGAAAATTGGATTCATCCAGAAGTTTTTGAAAATTAAACGACGACTTAATTATTTACGTATTAGTCCATGGCTTTGATCTGCAGGCTAAAGCGTACACAACAAGAGTTGGTTCAGGTCCTTACCCAACAGAACTCCTAGATGAAGCTGGTGAAAATCTTCGTTCTGCTGGAAATGAATATGGCACCACAACTGGCCGGCCTCGTCGTTGTGGTTGGCTAGATCTGGTTGCACTTAAATATTCTTGTCAAATCAATGGTTTCTCAGCCCTTAATCTGACAAAGCTTGATGTACTTTCTGGCCTATCCCGAATTAGGCTTGGGGTAGCCTACAAAGGGCCCGATGGAAATGTGTTGCCATCTTTCCCTGCAGACCTTGACCTTCTGCAAAAAGTAGAGGTACTTTCCTTAAAATTTCTGATTATGAATCTTGATTACTTAACTGGTAGCTTTAAAGTTTAAACAGCATGTGTCTGTAATTATTACGTATGAGTATTGCAAGTAACTTGAAAAACAGTTTATGACAAATAGCAGGTGAAAAAAGGATTTGTGACAAAATGTCAGGCATAATGATAAAAAAAATTGTGATTAGATATCGTTCTGGCATCTACAAGTCTGTGTTTTGATCTTTAGATTATAAACGAATATACATATGGTTCAAAATTTCAAATCCATAATCAGTAGAATAGTACCATGGATGCCACAACTAAATGAAACATTTATTTGTACCACTGAGGCAACAGTTACATTAATGGCAGCCTATCTGACGCTGTCTGATTAAGCTTCACTACCTTGTGAAGCTTAATCAAACAGCTTCATTTAGGATGATCTTTATATCGAGTGCTTTGCTGCAATGTCTACATTTTAAAAACCAGAAATCCATTATTTGACTAGTCTACATTTTCATCTGTATGAATTCTTTTGCCAAAACTTATAGAAAGCTAATTTGCACTGAGATTTTTGCCCCCTGATCCTTTGACCCTCTGTTTGTTTTTGATAACATATTTTGGCATTATTTTGACTAATTGTTTTCATGGATCTAACTGTTCATTTTATTTTATTTGCTAATTGGTGTTGGACCTGCTGCCAGTTTGAATCTCTTTAGTTTATTTAGTTTTATTTGTACTTTTGTAGATCATCTTCTGCATATCTGTGCTATTCCTTTTTCTATTTAGTTTTTTTCTTACATCAAATGTCATGTCGAGGGTATTTGAAATCTTGTTTCCTTGAGAAAATTTCTCATTTCAAACTCTGGATTTTGATAAATGCATTTGTCTTTCTTAGATACCCAATGGCTAATATCACTTGATAACATGCAGGTTATTTATGAAGATCTACCTGGATGGCAAGCTGATATATCTTCAGTCAGAAGATATGAAGACCTACCATCTGCTGCTTGCCTGTATGTGGAGAGGATTGAGGGTTTACTTGGAATACCAATCCATTATATTGGTGTTGGCCCAGGTCGCGATGCTTTAATAGTGAAGTGATACGATCGACAGATATTTAAGTTATCCCATGGAGTTTTCTGTCCAAGAAGCAGGTCAAAAACATGCATGGGATTAATGGCCTAACAACATTCCGTGTCAATTTTGGCCTTTGTGGTTTTTTTAACAGTACCTTGTCCAGAATACTTTTGGTTAGCCTAAGCAGGAATATATTCAAGTCATCATATGCTTTTGTTTTTCCACAACGCATGACGAGTACCTGCATTTGATGACAGAGAGGGATTAGTAACTTGTCACTGCGAAACTGAAAAAGGGTATGAATTCGACAAATCACACTACTGCTTCTGAAGCAAAAGCAGCAGGTAAAAAAATCATATTGATGCATATATACTTATAGTTAACTTGCACAATAAAGATTTGTTCAGGTATACAACAGTGTTTGCAGTGACTGGTAAAATTCAGCCAGTACAATTGTGTTTGCTAATGAATTTTTCCGTTGTCCTGATTTTTCTGCCAGAATACTTTATGACTTTATCTGATCATTAATTTTACCAACATTTTCACTGTAGACGATTTTTTTTTCCTAGGTAATTATCCAAGGCACAAACTCCTAGGCACTTTCCCTCATTTTAGTCAACAACAGGGCTCACAGCCATTACAATAAATATAGTCATTATGATCTCAACATGTCACTTTCGAAAATGGAACCTGGGTGGGGCGGATAACACTCCATCACAACCACTCAAGCTAGACCCAAATGATGATCACTGTAGACGACTTATAAAATAGATGAGTAAATTTGGCAGCAAGCAATGGTAGACAAAGTTGTCAAATAACAGTAATGTTCATATAATCCTTCAGCTATGAGCCAAATGTTTGAGAAATAAGCATGCTTTTACCCAGTATACCAGCAGCAGATACTGAAATATGATATTGATTGTTGTCAAGGGATTGAGGCAAATGATTTTCCTGTATGTCATTTTAGTAACAGTATGAATAACTTTATTCAAGAATTTGCTAGCATTACTCATGAGTCGGGATATTTGGCACACTGAAGAAACTCTTTTGCTTAATATTTCAAATCGATCCCACCTAGATTACCACCGCTATACTTTGAGATCAGCATGCAGTAAAACATCCAAAAACATGCCGCGTTTGATAAGAATGTAGAAATTTACCCAGACACCATTAACACGAGATGGCATTATTTGCAATTAGCATAACAAACTTCTTCATGCCTGCAAGACTCTTGTAATAATATATTTTGAGTCATATTTTTCTAATTGGTTTATTTTCTTAAATATAAATGTCTTTCTAGAATATCTTTCTGTTTAACTAATTTTGTTCCAAATTTGTTTTTAAATTTTAGTTTTGTTTTGGTTTTACGGTTAGATTTTTAAATGTTAAAAAATCTGTTTAACTCATATTTGTTCCAAATTTGTTTTTAAATTTTAGTTTTGTTTTTTATTTTACTGTTAGATTTTTGAATGTTTAATATTTTTTATCTCTTTTATTTTGGTTTCATATAATAATGATATTTAATAACTTTAGCCAGTTTTTTTTTTTTAATATCTATATTATATTTAAATTTAAATATTTGTTTTTGTTTATTTGTTTGAATTTCTTTAACTTGCAGGAGTTGCATGTGGTTTAAGAAACCACAATGTAGGGGCATCTAAACCGTCAAAATCACTTGGGATCGTACTGTACAAGCTTTAACTTTGCTGGATTTTGGGTGTCACATTCCAACTAAATCATTTGTAGAGGATTTGAACTTGGATTGCCTTGCAGATGAGACCCATACACCTTAACATAGTGAGCTAACAAGAATTAACCTTTTATAATATTTTAAAAATAATATTTCTATATCAAATTTTTTTAATTTAAAAATTAAAAATAATAATAAAATATTTTTTAACTTCAAATATATATTTTCAATTAAAAAAATAAGTTGAAGTAATTTTATTCATTTAATTTAAAAACATAGAAAATGTACTAATATTAAAGTACTTACAGAAAGCATTAAAGGAATTATTCAACATCATGATAATCTTGAAAACTGAAAACTGTGATTAGTGTTTTTGAGACTGCTGGTAAACCACACAAAAAAACAACATTTTTGTTCTATGTCCATTAATTAAGTTTTAAATGCTCATGAAGTATGCTTGAGATTGTAAATAGGACACAAGGGAAAACACAATGGATAATTTTTTATATATAATAAGAAAGACAAAAGAATGATCACAAATGAGTTTGAATATATTAATAAATATTTTAACAATTTGGATATTTTACAAGATGTGTGGGTTGTTGAACATAGAGATTGTATATACATTTACGAAACAAGTTAAAATATATTTTAGTTTTAAAATAAACAATTATAGTACACAAGAATGTTTTATAAAAATATATGTACAATAATTGCAAAGACATCGTTGTAAATGAACTAAGTTTATTTAGCAGTTTTCAAGTTTCATGGTATTATTTGTAACATTTAGTACCAAAATATTATCTTTTATTTTACAGGATATTGTTATCTCACATTCATGTATTTTCATGTATGTTGGGGTGAATTTTACCGTGGAGGAAGGTGTTGTGGATGTAATTAGTGTCTTTTATTTAAGTTATGAATGTGAAGTAAAGAAAAACAAAATTGTATGGAAGGCTCAAACTATAAAGGAAGAGTCAAATAAACAATAGATTAGAAAGGAAACTTAGTGTTGTAATTATATTTTAATGGTCATATTTAGTCTAGTAATTCAAAATGATTGTGATGTTGGCATTGGTGGCTAGTAAGCTATGGTTAAAATATTCCACAAGTTGGTTCTATTTTGTTTTTTTCAAAATAATAGGAAGACAGATCGACAATTCTTGTTCAAAGTTTGGGAAGAATTGTTTATTTGACTTTTCCTTGTAACATTTAGTACCAAAATATTATCTTTTATTTTACAGGATATTGTTATCTCACATTCATGTATTTTCATGTATGTTGGGGTGAATTATACCGTGGAGGAAGGTGTTATGGATGTACCACAAGTTGGTATTATTTGTAACATTTAGTACCACAAGTTGGTATTATTTGTAACATTTAGTACCAAAATATTATCTTTTATTTTACAGGATATTGTTATCTCACATTCATGTATTTTCATGTATGTTGGGGTGAATTATACCGTGGAGGAAGGTGTTATGGATGTAATTAGTGTCTTTTATTTAAGTTATGAATGTGAAGTAAAGAAAAACAAAATTGTATTGAAGGCTCAAACTATAAAGGAAGAGTCAAATAAACAATAGATTAGAAAGGAAACTTAGTGTTGTAATTATATTTTAATGGTCATATTTAGTCTAGTAATTCAAAATGATTGTGATGTTGGCATTGGTGGCTAGTAAGCTATGGTTAAAATATTCCACAAGTTGGTTCTATTTTGTTTTTTTCAAAATAATAGGAAGACAGATCGACAATTCTTGTTCAAAGTTTGAGAAGAATTGTTTTGAGTTGATGAGATTGTAGGTGTCAATTGTTAACAAATTCATATTGTAGTAGGGGCGTTTGAGGGTGTTGTATCCATTTTTGCATTAGAAACAACAATCCAAATTGCAATTTCAACAAAAATTTCATGATTGGATTTTGGTGATGGCAAATCGAAAAAATGTCAAAATGTCAAAATTGTTACGTTTAATTATTAATGTTGCAATCTTTGTTCAAAAGAAAAAACACAATTGTTTTTCTTTCTAATGATCATGAACATATTGTTGATAAAGATGAAACTCATTTAAATTATAAAATGAGTAGTTCTAATGTTGTTGATTTTGATGAAAACAAATTAGTTAGTGTATATATGAGTAGAAAATCTAGTGAGAAATTATGAGCCTTTATGTATTGATCTAGATGACGGTGTTATCAAAGCACTGCAAATACCATTTGAAATTGATTGAGAAAGAACAACCTGGTTGACAATGGTTATACATTTCAATTGAATGTGAAACAATGATACAAACTCAGAAGGCAATGAGAAATTTCAAATTAAAAGAAAGCACTATTTACATATTCACAATTTGAAAAACATTGATTAAATATAATCCATAGGCATGTGGTTGACTGCTTGGTTCTAATCGACCTAAAGGATGTCCCTAGTAGGGATGCATTTGATTGATCAAAATGTTTTGAATATTGTTTCATATGATTGAGAGGTGTCATTTTGTTAAGGCTATAGAGGAAATTGACGTCGAAGTATCTCCATGACACTTATGTGAAACAATGATATATGTGTCATTTATGCTAGTTTAACATAGAAGCAAAGTTATTGATTTGGAATCACAACATAGATCGTGGATAAAGGATGTTAATGACATTCATTCAAAGGGTCAAATTTTCCCATAATGAATTTAAGGAAAGATGCCATGGAGACAAATCATCTAAATTTATCCATAATGAATTTAAAGATAAATGTCATGGAGACAAATTATCTATTGATGAGGACTTTTGAAAGCAATGTTGTATGGGAATACACTACTTAATTGACGAGGAGAGTGTGAAAGACATAACTGTAAAAGAAGTCATGCATTTCTAATGATGAAATATTATTTTTAGTTAACATTGAAAGATAGATAGCAATGGGATTTGATTTATAAGGATTTTAGCTTGTGGTAGTCCAATGGGCTAGATTGAGTGGTTTATTGTTGTGAGTTGCAAATAGGTCATGAGATTGAGTCCTTAGATTGACTACTTAACGATTTACCCAAGATACTATCATTGAAATGAAAGAAAACATTTCCATTGAAAAAATAAACTTATAGATAATATTGATAAATAAAAGTAAAAATAAAAAAATTGTAAAACCATTGTTTAGTGTAATAGCAAAACAAAGACTTGAGTATAAAAAATTGCTTTAAAACAAGGCCACAACACCGTAAAGTTAGAATAATTATCATTTGAAGATATTGCAAATGAATTTGACAAATAAGTTTCTTGATACAGGTTAAGATTATAATATTTATTTTTTCAATTTAAAATGTATTTTGTTTACATCATTAAAACATTATTTATTCCAATTTTGACAAAGTTGATGTAAATTTTTAGTGAGATTGTTTATATGAAAATACAAAATGTCCTCGGATGGGGGTTACCGTTGGTATTAGTCGTCCGCTTAATGGCGACGTGACTCCTCCAAGGAGAATGTAGGGATGACTAATGCACTGGAGAATTCCTTGTCCATCTCACCTATGCATTTAATTACGATGGGAAACGATGCACCACCCCAACAGAATTAATTTCGACATGATGAATCGCAGGGATATGGTCCTTTCGAGGTTTGGAAAATCTATGTATTTGATGCGAGGGCTTAACTATGTACTTCAACCAACATCTCTTCACCTTCAGAAGATTGCATTGTGCTGAGATCGAAAGGATTCCACTGTTAATTGGTTAGGTGTTTACAGCTATGGGGAGGGAGTGTTTGAGAGCTTCAAGCGGAAGGGGGGTCACTAACATGGCCGCTTGACGTCTCAGAGCGATGCAAATGGCGGATCCCATTACCTCCACAATTGATGTTTTATATGGCATAAGAAACGTTGTCCGTTGTCTCAGTGAAGATCTACAGGAGAAAACTCAGGCTCTAGCGCGAAAGGTCCAAGGGGTGATAGACTGGTGTGAAGATGTGGCAGAAGTCATGCATGTTCCCCTCCCGCATTATGAGCTGGGTGGGCCGGTGAATAGTGATATCTCTGTCCCTGTAGCTCGTGTGACTACTGTCCCTGGTGGCAATGGTACAAATAAAAAAGGTGGAACTTGGAAGTAGCGGATGAGGCTCCAGCCTCAGATGAGAAAAAGGATTCAAAGACAGGTCTTTCCAGAGAGGAAGCGTGCACCATCGACTCCGCGAAGAAGAATGATGAAGAGCCACTCCCGCGTCGTCGATGTCTGGAAGCCAGTGTGTCCGTGGCGGCCCTGTAATGACGAGTGGCCAAGTATTCTTTGACGGAGTAAGCTATGTACCCAACGATTTGCAGCGGGTCCCACCCGGACCCGTCTAGTGGATACCTTACACCGTGAGGTAGAGATCGTCTGTCCAGCGAGGATGACTGCTCTCTTCTCGTCGGAAAACTTCAGCGCTAGACGTGGTCTACCCGCTCTTCTTCATCGGAAAACTTCTACTTGTAACTGCAGTCTCCTCCGAAGACGAAATTATTTTCGCCCGACATGTGATTGTGTTGTGAGTAGGAGATCACTTACACCGTGAGGTAGAGATCGTCTGTCCAGCGAGGATGACTGCTCGCTCTCTTCTCGTCGGAAAACTTCAGCGCTAGACGTGGTCTACCCGCTCTTCTTCATCGGAAAACTTCTTGTAACTGCAGTCTCCTCCGAAGACGAAATTATTTTCGCCCGACATGTGATTGTGTTGTGAGCAGGAGATCAGGTAAAACGCTGCAAGATCGGCCATGACCCATTCAAGATGGGATGGGTTTATCTCAACGTTCTAGCAGACCGTTTCTTGATTCAACCGATGATGATTGACCATGATGGCCGCGTGGTTTGTTTGAAGATGCACGATGTCGTGCGTGATGTTGCAATCTGTATTGCTGAGGAGCAAGAAAATTTCTACTGCCGTGTGCGTAGAGTTTGACAAAGTTAAATGTAACTAGAGTTAAATGTAACTGAGTGTTCCAAAAAGAATCGGATTTTCTTGAGCCAAAACAAATTGAAATCGTTTCTGCACCAGCCATTAAGAGCTCCACAAATGATCTCCTCGTTGTTAATCTCTGAAAACAGAGAATTAAAAGAAATCTCAGAAAGGTTGATTGAGAGCTTGAGCTCTCTCAAGGTTTTGGATTTGAGCGGAACTGCAGTGCAGACACTACCATAGACTTTAGGGTGTTTGAAACAACTGGTATCTTTAAGGTTATTAGCGATGCCCATTAAAAAACTCCCTGCATCTTTCACAAATCTTGTAAAGCTCAAGATCATTGACCTAAGTTTCTCTTCAATAACATAATTACCTTCTCAACTTCATAAGTTGAGATCCCCAAGGTATTTCGGGTTTCACCAGTGTAAACATTTGCAGCGTTTCGCGGATTTCATCTTTGCAGTGTTTACATATGAATGAATGCAGCGCCATGTGGAAAAAAGCTAAATCGCATAGGTGCATTAAAAGAGTGGCTTCCGTGATTTAGGGGGATTGAAACAACTCCAGAGGTTAGAACTTCAGAACAATGGACAAACAATGAATGTGGGGACATTAGGGAACATGGCCCAAATGGAAACCTTGAATTTGACACCCACAGAGATGTCTAGCACAATCACATGTCGGTGAAAATAATTTCATCTTCTGAGGAGACTGCTCTACAAGTAGAAGTTTTTAGACAAAGAAGAGCGGGGTGGACCCACGTCTAGCTTTGAAGTTTTCCGGTGAGAAAAGAGCAGCCATCATGACGGGACGAAGGGTCTTTACCTCACGATGTAAGGTAATGGAGTAAGCTATCTACTAGACGGCTCGGGTGAAACACGGTGCAAATCGTCAGGGACATAGCTTACTCCTTTGACGGGTCATGAAGATCTCTGTCACTTAATGTTTTTGATGTATATCTTATTATGGGTGTGAGTGCAAGCTCAAATAGTTAGCTGGGCTCCTCTTTGTAACTACGTCACATGTAGACTATGATAGGAATCATTTTCAGGATCTTTGGAGACCGATAGGGGTAGTTTTGAGTCAGTTTTTGCATTCGGTTAGTCTTAGTCAAACCTCTTGCAAGTGATTATGGACAGTTCTTGTTTTCTCTTTTTTGAAACACCGGGACTTCAACCATGCTTGTACTTGTACATTTGGTATGATATAATATGATAATCTAGCTTAAAAAAACAAAAAGAAATGGTTTACTTGTTGAATGGAGAGAGTTGGGATGAAGTTGGGTTAAATGCCACTAACTCGAGTCATAATTCATATTGGATTATGAGAGATGGGAGATATTTTTGTTGCATTAAAAAATGTATGTTATATATATATATATATATGCAAAAACTGATGGTGCAACATTGTTTTAACAATACAGTGATGAAAATTAGTAGCACTCTTCATTTTGTGATGTAAGCTATGTAAGGTAGACATGTACACTTTTAATGGTGATTTTGTGTAAGCCTTGATCCATAAGGCAGAATTGTATACTTCTCAGGAGGTGTCCATGATTATTCGAAAAAATAAAGGTTTTTTTTCTCAGGGAAAAAATATGTATATATATATTAAGTTTTTTTCATATAAAGACAAGTTGAAAAGACCAATGACATTTTGAAAATGTTTAAACTTGATGATATGTTGTAAGAATGCATTTGGAATTGGTTTTACACTAGACAAGACCAAGTAAAAACTAGGGAACACTGAACATTTTAAATATACATTCAAAGATAAAGTAAATTCAAACGAACAATTTTATTGGTAAGAAATATACATTTCTTGATGATATGTTGTAAGAATGCATTTGGAATTGGTTTTACACTACACAAGACCAAGTAAAAACTAGGGAATAGTGAACATTTTAAATATACATTCAAAGGTAAAGTAAATTCAAACCAACAATTTTATTGGTAAGAAATATACATTGTATTGTTTTAGTGTGCAAAGTTATAATCAATTTTAAATATTCACAAGTTAATTTCTTATTTTTTTCTATTGCATTCACAAATGTAACATTTGTAATGAAAGAATGACCCATTTGTGACTAATAATGAAATCATATATGTTAACACAAAAATATGGAGTCAATTATTGATTTATGATAAGGTGGTAAGAAATTAACATTAAATTGAAGGATATTAAACCTTTATACAAAACTACAAGCACTAATTAATTTTTATTAATATATTTCAGGTGAAATATATTGAATTTTAGCATTGTTCTATAATATGATTTTATTAAGCATAGAATTATTACTATTAAAGTATTTCCAAATGAAATGCAAGAATTAGATTTGAAAATAACAGATTATAGTACAACATATATGATAACATGTAGAAAAAGATTCAACAACTATTGAAATGATTGTTTTAAAATGATCATTTTTGACAACTCACAAAATAGAAGATTCAATGGACGAATATAATGATAACTAAATTCAAATTTCTAAAATTGAATATATACCTATTAAAAGTGATGAATTTGACATATTATAAATTATTGATTAATTTTAAGATGTTTTTAAAAAATGTTCAATTTCACATATTATTGATGTTGTATATCACATAATTTTTTTTATGTTTGTAAATTCCATGGCACAATTAATATTAATATATAGAAAATAAAGTACATGCACAAGTGTTCTTAAGATTTTCAGTCACTAGAGAGCTACAATGGAGTTTTTTGCCACAACTTAAAATTGGCTACCTAGACATACTTTCCTATCCCAAGTTTTTCATGGATTGTCCTAAAAATTTTCAAAAAAATGTTAGAAAGGCTTATGCTTGGATACAAAACCTTGAAATATGTCTGATAAAATAATCCACGCAGGGCTATAAAGACGAGATTGTAAAAATTGCCAGCAATAAAAGGCATAAAAACTAGAAAACTTCAAAATTTGAGAAAATAAAGGTCATGGAGACTGTGCATATTACTTGGTGTTGCATCCTGCTTCTACAATGTCCCGCTTCTCCTCCTCAATGGGGCATCTGTATTTAGTTGAGTCTGAAGAATCATCCACGAACTCTTTGGTTGGTAGGGGTTGCATTTTCCTGTAAGAATCAAGATTGATTTGGCCACTCCTCTCCACCTTCCTCCTCTTGTAACAATTGGTGGAAGCAATATCGTTTATGATCAGTTCAGAAGTAGGCTCATCTAACTTTTGGTTCCCAACATCCTTCGGTCTAGAGACCAGCGAAGGAGAACGTGAGGAAGAAGCATGTGCAGCGAGAGGAGAGGACCCGCCAAGAGAAGTCTTTGGCTTGTGTAAGAATCTGAGCTAACACATTCCTGACCCACCAATAAATTCATCGACGAGCTCGTGCGCGTCTACCTATTAGCTGTTGAATCACTATTTCCTCCTCTCAGTCATCCAATAAATTGCACATGTGACCTAGGACCAAGTCATCCTATCTATTGTCAGAGGAATTGACGAAACCTCTGCCTCCACCGCCACCATGTCCCCTGGTTGCTCTTCGTGGAGTGGCCCTCAACCGTCTGGACATCTTTGAAGCTTGGGAAGGAGTAGAAGACACTGAACTGCACCAATTCTGGACAAGAAAGGGAGTGTGAGCGATCCAGCAACCCGAGGATACAAAAAGCATGTAGCAGACACCCGCCTCAGAGGAAAACACCTGCACAAAAAGATGCCCAACTCTGCACCACCAACGAACACCGACTTTTTGTTTGCAACGTTTTCGAATGCGGCAACATTCCAACTTCTTGTTCACATTAAAATCCAACCTGTGTACAATTAATCCATAGCAGACTAACATCATGAGCACAATACTCGTAATCCAGACAACTAACTTAACGACGACGAAAAACAATGAAGCCAGGGGATTCAAATTCCTAACAACATTTAATCGCGCGAAGGATGCCTTGAATGTAAACCACGTGGAGGAGGGAGGGGATGCTCTGTGAAAACCTCCACACACACCCCGTTCACCAACCAAACACCCACATCCAAGATATATCACATATTATTAATGTTATTAATTTGTAATATATTGTGCATTAAGATTTTACATTATTAACGTATATCTACATATTGCTATGTCAGGAACAATCTTTCTAATATATTTTTTATGATATTATTTAATTTATTCAAAAAAATTGTTGTCATTTTTATAAGAGATGTATAACGTAAATTATATTTTTTTTCTTTAGAAGAAATCATAATGCATCTTAACATTGAAGTAGAGCCTAAAAAATGTTAAAAAGTTATTTTTATTTAAAATTATACTATCATAAATGAACTAAAATTGTATAACCATAGAAAACTATAATTTTCAAAATATAAACAACCTATTAATTAA
Organism: Pseudotsuga menziesii; assembly: GCA_001517045.1. Taxonomy (NCBI): domain Eukaryota; kingdom Viridiplantae; phylum Streptophyta; class Pinopsida; order Pinales; family Pinaceae; genus Pseudotsuga; species Pseudotsuga menziesii. The sequence continues at coordinate 142,454 of LPNX010605056.1, forward strand.
TGTTTAAAAAGTAAAAACAAGTCAAATTTTAGGGGTAAAAAATAATTATTTCAATGAAAAATCAACAAAAATGATATATATAGTTAATACTTTATAATTAAAAAGATTCAAAATGTAAAATACTACTTTGAAAAAAAATGATGTTATTGGTAACACAGTTTTTTGAAATGTATATAAAAGCATTGATGCCTATAGTTTGTTGATGTTGTCAGTGTTGGTAACCATTGTGGAGAATCCATTTCATTTTGAAGGGGATTAATATTTTCTAACTTATACTTATGATCAGATTTTTCATGATAACCAAAAGAAATTACTTTAAAATCAAAGTTACATATATCGTGTCGACAAATATATCGCTGGGGTCCGGAATGAAACTTATCGGCAGCAATGGCGAAAATATCGGAAAATATCGTTTTGCATTAAAAAATACAATAATAAACATTTTTTTTCAATTTTTTTAACATCTAAAGCAACAACAACATCAAATAAACACATATCCACATAAATACTAAAATGCAACTCATATATAAGATGCATAATATGTCAAATGGTGGATCATGATCAAATATTGACTATATAGTATAAACTAAAAATTCAAACTACTGAAATGTGTTCTTGATGAAATGATAGAAAATCACATCAAATGATCAATATAAATGTCTCTCAAGAGATGAATCATCATGACTCATGAGGCATGTAGATAGTGTATAGAGTCTAGACATAGGACACCAACATAATATGATAGTACAATGATAAATAATAGGAATCAAGTCATCGACTCCCTGAGGATGATCCTCTAATCAATCTACCCCTTTTACGGGTCAAGGGCACCACTCTTCCTCTAGAAGCAGTAGGTGGTCGTGGAGGTGGTCCAGATGAGCCTGGGGTGGAACTAGAACCTCCAACTGCTCAAGTAAATATTGTGGATTAGGGGGAGGTGAATGTGAGTTGTCTCCTCTCAGTCCCAACTGTATGACTCTGTGGAGGTGGTGGCATTGGAATTGGTCGACTCTGCACATGAGTATCAACCTCCTCCTCAATGTCCTCATAATCATCCTCTGGAAGTGGAACATCAACATCCCCCTCTCCCCCCTCCTCCTCCGACAGATCTGCATCATCCTCCTCTTCCTCCAACCATTCAGGTGCCTCGTCCATCACAGGATCCTCGGTCTCCAGCCTCCATTTGCTGGTAGTGTCATGTCATCCAATGAAATGGCATCTGAATTTGGCACTTTCTCAATTTGTTTCACCTGCAACCTTAGATTGTAGTAGACATAAACCATGTCATTAAGGCGCTGAGAAAGTAACCTGCATTAGTATGAGATCCATAGTTAGGGGGTGATAAATGATGATAAATTCAAATTCAAAATTGTAATTAATTATATTTTAAATTAATAAAATTATAAATAAGCAAATATTATAAATTTAAGTTTAAACTTTAAACTTTAACATTTCTAAATTGAAAATTCTAACCTTCTACGCTTCTTGGAGTGCATCTTCTCAAAAACACTCCAATTGCGCTCACACCCTGATGAGCTACAACTTTGACTTAGCACTCTAATGGCAAGTTTTTGCAACTCTGGGACTCTGCGACCATAGTTAGTTCACCACACATCTACAAAGAAAACAAGGAAGGTAAACCGTAAGACAAAATTCAAATTACAAAATACAAATTACAATGTATTAAATTTTTACCAAGTAAAAAACGTAGAAATGAAAGGGTAATTAATTAAGAATCTAAGAGATCAAAATTTGAAAGTTTTAAACAAATTGTACTTTGCATCTTTATGGTTCTATCCTGGACAGCCATGTCATAGCCAAAAGTGCCACCTAACACCCTATAGATCTCCATCTGTCTAGAAATCTCTGCGTGCTCAGAGGGAGTTAACACCATCCTTTGAACACACAGTCGAAAGCCATCCATGACCTCAGCATAAAACTAAAAGCCACATGCATAAGAGAAAGCAGGGTTGAGGTAGAGCCCTGCTGCATGAATGGGACGATGGAGAGTATTATTCCATCGTTCATCAATCACACTCCATAGTTCAGCTCGTCTTGTGAGTCCCACCTCCCCCTTGTCCTCATAGTAGTGATGGATAGCTTCCTTGGCCCTATCCATGGCCTCATACAAGTAGCCCATTACGGGATTTTCACCATCAACCAAACGAAGAACCTTTACCAAAGGTTCACTGATGGCACATTCCTCCTCCAATCCTGCCCAAAAAGTCAAATCAAATTGCACCATTCGAGCAATGGCTTGCCCATCTTGTTTGGTGCTATAGACACAAGATGCCCACTCATCAGAAAGAAACATCCGTTGCAACTTCATCATAACCTTATGCATAGACTGAAGAGAAATGAAGGAAGTGGCGAATCGTGTGATTGCAGGCCGCATCAACTCCTTGTTTCCCGTGAAGCGTCTCATGAGTGAAAGAACATATGTATAATTGTATATATATTTTGTCACACTCTGAGCTGATTCAATGACTTCCTTGATCCAAGGAAGTTTTTCCATGTCCTCTAGCATCAAATCAATGCAATGGGCGACACAAGGAGTCCAATACAAGCTTGCATACCTCTCCATAAGCATCCTACCAACAGTAACATAATTGGCAGCGTTGTCCGTAATGACTTAAACAACATATTGTGGACCTATCTATTGGATAAACTTATTCAGCAAATCGCATAATAAGTGTGCATCTTTAACATAGGGAGATGCATCGACAGATTTGATAAAAATTGTCCCCCTGGGACAATTGACCAAGAAATTGATAATGGATCTACCCTTCCCATCAGTCCATCCATCTGACATAACACTGCAACCGGTGGCCTCCCATGACTGTCTGAGCTCATCTAATCTCTGGGTGTAATCAACCTTCTCCTCATGAAGGAGTCTCCCTCTCAAATCATTATAGGAAGGCCCCCTATAATCTGGACCAACAGTGCCAGCAGCTTGAAACATGGCATGATAGTAAGGGTTGTTTTTGGCGATGTTGAAAGGCACATCACCCCATAGAAACATTTTGTCACAACTCTATCCGCCTCTTCCTTCTCCCTTTGTTTGAGCATGGTTCGAACAGAAGGTTGCCTCGAATTCGATGCCACATAAGGCGAGGTTGAAGAAGGCACAGTGGGATGTGGGGGTCGTGTAGATGAGGAGAAGGAATGCATGTCACTTGTGGCTCCCATGGTTCGTGACTATGTTCTAGATGCAAGTTAATTTCTGAATTCCTCCTTCTCGTCCCTCATCTTAGCCATGTCAAGAATGGATTGGTTTGCAATATGCATCACTTCTGGGGTAACAGCAGGACAAACATCCACTTCATGCCCAACAAGTTTGGCAAGGTGGTATTTCAAGCGACTAATTCCACCACAAATATCCTTCCCACAGTTTGCAATTCAACCTTTGCCGATTATTAGGGTCAATTGGCTGCCCATACTCCCACATTGGATCCAATGGCTTTGGCATTGTGTCACTATTTAGTTGAAAGTTGAAAGTTGAAACTTGAAGTGGATAATGCCAATGGAGATGAAACCTATGCCACAACAAAAAACAAAAATGAATAAATTTTAAAATGTTCTTCTTTAAAATTTTGAAAACAATGAAATTATTAAAACATTCAAAGAAATTGAGGGTGACCTACCTAAAAGGATAAAACCCTATAGGCTATGATTGTAATGGCAAATCTACACCCTACACTAAATCTAAACCTAAACCCTACACTAAATCTACATTAACTAACAAATCTCAAGCAAAAAGAAAAAGAATGAAATAATACATACCTGAATAGATTTAGATGGCAATGGAAACTTGATCGATTGCCCCCTTCCTCTCTTGTAGAAAATCGCCCAAAACAACAGTGGTCCACTTCCTCAAAGCTGCAAAGTGCAAATGAACCCCAAAAACCCGTCCTCGGCCTCTTTATGGCAAAAAAACGAGTTTTTTTCCAGCAGGGCGATATATTCTATCGACTCGCGATATTTTAATATGTCGCGATACTTTGAAATCTCGGGAAAATGTCGCGAGTTTTTCATGGCGATATATTGCCGACCCTTTTGACTCGCGATATCGGCGATATATGTAACTATGCTTAAAATCATCATTTGTGCCTCTGATAACCAATTGATCTGGCCAAAACTCCACCTTTTTGTTGGTGTGAGTGATGTCATATATAGAAAGAAGATTTGGTCCTATTCCAGGATCATGAAAAGGCCCTTCGAGTTCAGACCATTTTCCATTCATGGATCACACATTACCAATGCTGCCATGAAAATTCTGCAGTGGGTTTAAACTGAAAATAGGGGGAAGAGTGCACTGCACTAAAGAGGGGCACAAAACTGCAGAATATTCTTTTTAAATTGCCAAACAGAAGAAAAAAACTCTAAAGAGTTTTCTGGTGAATGAGATTAAAACCCTTAAAAATGGTTGCCGTCCAAATAAAATAGGACATTAAAAACCCTAATTTCAGATCTGAAAAAACACCTTTAAAGTAGCATTGGATAAAGAAGAAAGAATCACACTAGGTCAGATACCATGTTGAGATCATAAGAGATAGTATACCTGTGGTGATCTCTTCAACCAAACTCTAATCCAACAAGAAGAAATTGCAGAAATTTCAACACTTGACATAGATCACAAGAAGATGTTCACATACAATGACTTCATCAAGATAATTTAATCATAACCAAGAGAGAGACACCACAAGTAGAGTAAAATAGTATAAGTTCCCTTAGGCAAAAGAATGATAGAATTCACTTGAATGAGATGCGTTTACAAATGAGAGAGGTAGTGTATTTATACTACAAATGAAGGCACATAATATAGTAGATCAAAGTGTTGCATGAACCCAATACTTTCTATAATATGTAGGTCTCCATAACAGAGCTTGCTTCTTTGAATATAAATGCTTGAATGAAAATCTATCTAATGCATTATCGATATCCTTAAATAAATCAGTAGTCTAGTCATGGATTGGGATTAGGTATTTGGTTGAGTCCATAACATGTCAACTAGGATGCAGGCACTTGCTTCAGAGACAATCAGTCTAAGATGGTTATAGTACTGAAATTCCTCCATGATGCAAGCTGCTGTTTCGAACATATTTTCAACTTGAGAAAATAGGTATCTATAAGGTGCAAAATAGGCAACTCCCTTGAATTTCATCATAAGAGGGAAGATCATAGGTTCAGCATGTAGTGACCTGTAGTTACCGCAAACGCTTTGAAGATATGATCCTCACCAACATGGTGAAATTCATCATTCTCACTACCTTAACCATGACCTTCTGTAATGAATATGACTGAATTTCCTCTTGAAACCGATTCAAGGAAGTTAGAACCAATCAGCAATAGGGAATTATACCAGATCTCAGTTCAGAATTCAGCATCCATCATACCCAGGGGTGGCAAGAGCATGTGGGGGTATGTGGGTGTGGGTTTTTCTTGGCTCTGACAGAATAATGGAAGCAAGCTACTCCATGGGCCTAGGCATATCAACAAACAATCAGGCTAAGCTATATGCCCTTATCTATGGATCAATTCTTCTTCAGTCACCCAACATTAACCAGGTTTTGATTATAGGTTATTCCTTCTTCATTCTGAGGCAAGTAACATCCAAAAAGGTTAAAGAAGGAACTCTACATTTTAGAACTCTCCAACGACTCTTTGCAAATCTTGGTACTTTGGATGAGTACAAGGTCTTCCATGCAAGACGATTCAACAACAGGTTTGCAGATCAGAAGGTGAATGAGGTTGCTTACTTTGATAAAGGGATTCTGGTAAAAAATGGGAACCCTTCTGAGAGGTTCTGGATCCCTTAGTGTTGTTATGGTTTACACTTCCATGAATTCAACCATCCTTGTGAATTTAGTCAAGTTCAAGTCATCAAATCATTGCATTATTGAAACAAATCACATTTGGCACATAGTGCACGGTGGAGGGCATGCATGTCTTGTCAAATATATGTGGAGCAGGAACAATCCCTTGTGCAAAAATTTCCCTCATGGCCATGACTCCGATTCAAGGTGAGTGTGCTCTTATGGAGCATTTACTCTTCTCAAATTCTGCAAGTGGGATAATTTAGCATAGTGGAGGGATACCTTGTATCATTGATCAGTGTGTTGGTTCGACTTGCACCTCAAAGGAAGTTCCTGCATATGATCCATCCTTAGCCTTTTTGGAAGGCGAACGCCATTTGCATAGGAGAGGTATGCCCTGGTTGTTTCAATTTCATTCACCCTTGCAATTTCTATTCCAAGTTTTAAAAATCCGGGGTATGTCAGTTCTATTTGACTCCTCTATGGCTGTGGGTATTCCTGGTTGGGGCTTCTTTTTGTTTATGAAGGGGACAAAACCCAGCCTATTGCGCTCTGGCTCTTTGTGGATTCATTTCTGAGCATCGATGTCTTGGGGTTCCTTATTTCAGTTGGTTGCTTACTCTATGGTTAGGGGGGTCTGTGGGCTATGGTTTCTTTCTTTCTATTTTAATCGCTACTGGATCTACTGCATGAACAATGAACAATGTCTGAAATGTGATAAACTCGCCAATGATTCAGAAATGCACTTTTAACATTATTTTCGGGTTCCTAGTCGGTGAACGGCAATCCTAATGTCTTCATTGGTTCAATTGAGGAATGAGCAGTTGAGGAAGAAACAGTTCAGCAAACTGCGGTAGCATTCATAGGTAAGCTACAGGTTCATGGGTAGTGTGATATGGATCGGGATGATGCCTCAATGGAAGAAGCCCATAGTTTATGTGTATGGTTTTCCTTTGTATTTTTCTGCTCCGACGGTATGTGCTTTAGATTTTGGATACACTGTAGTCTCAAGACACTTTTGGTTCTCTTATGGAGATGTATTGGTCCAGCTCGAAAGAACCTTTTTTGACTTTTTGCTTCTATGTAACTTTTTGGCTGTTCTGCTGATCCACAGCCCTTTTTAATACAAGTCAATATCCGTTCCTGTTAAAAAAAATCAGCATCCATTGTAACAAAAGATGGTCTGATTCAGAAACCACATAACATTAAGCTCAGCCCAGCTGTAGTGAACTGTAGGTTGTCAACGGTGAAGGCCGATATGAATGCTCTTGAAAATAATGAAGGTGTGCAGAAATCTTTGATGACCTCACTTTAAAAATAATCAGTTGCAACATTTATTGCTAGCATGCCAAACAATAAATGGCATAATAATTAAACTGAACAAGATATTCATATCAAAATAGCGCAGGTAATACGGTATACCTATTTCTTAATACATCAAAGTACACAGTTTTAAATTTAGTCGAAAAATAGTACTAACTTTTCAGAACACTGATTATACAAGTCAGAAAAAAAATATGTTATGAGAACCATGGGAAACCACTAAAATCACCTTAGAAAAAAGGGTCTGCAATTAAGCCCTTAAAACTTTGGCAAACAAATTTTGATGATATTTCCAACAGATGTCTCACATGTGATACCTCGGGGGGCAATATCCCATGCTAAAGAAGGAATCATATCCATCAAACAGCTTAAAGAATAATTCAATCCCAACAAATACCACCTTTTATTAGATTGATAGAGAAAAATAAATATTTTGCAATTGTGATGCATACTTTTATAGAAGCAACAGAGTAGCCGGTCCTGCTTAAAGGTTTCCCTTGTGTTGAAGAAAAATAATAATTAAATCTGAGTATTCAAATATAGAAAAGCTTCCTCAAATACATGTCAATCCAAATCTACGATCTGTGACTTATTGAAGATCCATGTATAATACGAACAGATAACTCCAAAGAAAAATCATGACAATAACTTTTTAATCTCTGAAAACAGGAAGCATTATTAGCTCACTGATTCTGCAAGTTCACTTCTCGTAAAATTGTAGCAACATTTTCAGGAAAGATTGGATTAATGTTACAGCCACTTCCAATTTCAAACCCACCAATTCGAGTTAGTTGAGGCACAATCTGTATGAACCAATGACAGTATGATCGCTCATATCTCTCTCCAAGAGGTGAGGAGTGAATCATGTAATTATATGGTGGATTTGCCAACTGGTGATCCAGCTTCTGCAGAATATGCTTCAATATACATGCTAGATCCATTGCCTGTTCACAGGTTCAATGGATTGCCCATTAAAAGTTACGTATAGTTGTGCTATGAGTTAGTAATTATGATTGTAAACTTTCGACTAAAAGCAGCAAGGGAATTGACAGGAAATGCAATTCACTAAAAGGGTACAGAAGAGCAGAAATACTAGATGAATAAAGCAAGCCAGACATATTGATTTTCAGTGAGTGTTCAAATGAAGAAATAAAATGCAGAAACATGCATGCTCAAGTCCCCCAGGATGACAGATGATAGATTCTGCAATGTTGCTTAGCTTCACCTATTACTTCATAAAATTATAGCCCACAAGTAAAATGATTAAAAAAAAGTTAAAATCGGAACCACTCTATGACACTGCCACTCCTAGGCCACAGATGAGCTGAATTCCCTGGAAAACAATGAAAATATGAAAGCAGGTTCAAGGAGCTAATGGCTAGTAAGACCTGTGATTTTTCAAATAGAGGGGGATAGTCAATAGGGCCTTGGCTCCCTGGAAACGTCAGAGAGTATTAAGCTGTCCATGAGGGTTTCAGTTTTGCTGTGGTCTGCCATGTCTGAATGGCATTGTTGACCATTTCTTTTGAGTTAAGAATGTGGTAGTGCCTTGTCAGCAAGTGGTGCCAGGTCAGAAGGGTACATGAGAGGAGAGGACAGCAGTTTTGAGGATTCCATTGTCAGTCTACAGGTGGTATAAAGGAAGGGTGGTTGGAGCAGAAGTTGACAGACATTTGGGAATGCGATTTCTCAGCCCAAGGAGAAGAAACGATGGAGAAGTAAATGTGGCCAGTGCATATTAGATGGAAGCAAGCAGCAGAGAGTAAAGTCCACCAATGGGTAGCCAATGATAGAACATATTCTAAATCCGCAACCTTCCTAAGGGAGATGTTAACACATGTTTAGTAGCTGGGCTACCTATCATTTTTTTTCAGACCAAAGTGCCAGTCACGCACCTAGTCCCTACACTTGAGGCAGATGATTGTCAGAGCACATTAGTGGTGGATGATATATATTTTTTCAGCTGGATTATTCAGGGGCAGCAGTTGTGAAGCCACCCTCTTCATGACCTCCTTTATGTTCAGACCTTGGTTCAGTAGAGCAAAACAGTTAGTTGGATGTATTCTTTCCTTGCCATACAGAGATAGCAATATCTGTACAGGTGGACTGCAGTTGTAGTTGCAGGTTCTGAGGAGGTATGGCAGAGGTATTATTTTATGGATTACATAGTTTTTAATGGTTTCCTGACTATGTTAGACCTTGCTATTTCATTAGTGATCATTTGTTCTTATTTGGTTGCTGGTAGGACATGTACTCTGAGTGATGTAGGTGTATTAGTTGATAGTTTCATATAATGCTCTGCTTTGGGTTAATTGGGATACAATGTTTAGATCAGTTCCCTTGCTCTTGCTTCCGTGCTTGACCTTTTTTTTCCACATTATCCATCTCATCCACCTTGCTTTGAATACTTTGACTCTGACATGACTGATCAACCTAAGCACTTCCACCTCCGTGACCTCTTTGCTTGGGTGACCTCCATGTATGTCTCAGCTCTAGAGTGTGTAGCTTTGTCTTCGGTCTTGTTGATCTCTCTCGTCTTGTAGCTCAAGATGTTTGAGTGCAGTTAGGTTGGCCTAGTCACCAGAAGCGTATCCCCTAGACTCGAAACAAGTCCTCCCATCCTTGAAATTAGTTGGTGGCCAGACGAGTAGATGTGCATCTTTGGATGATATTTTGCCTGCATGTTCGTAAAAGGACAATGCTTTGGCGACTTCGTCGAGGATATGGATGCTCGTTGTTGATGTATTTGTAACTTCGGAATGTATTCACTTGTATATTTTATATTATATTCATATGTCATTGTACTTCCAACGGAGAGGTTTCATTCCTCCGATCAGGAATGTCAGTATTGTATTTGATAGGGTTATTAGACTCTCTAGTGGAGTCGGCTCAGAGTTAAGTTGTAGTGGGTTATTAGACTCTCCTAGGAGAAGTCGGCCCAGTTAGGGTAAAAGCCAAAGGCAAGTGAAAGTAAAGTATAAATAGAGAGGAGCACCTCTCTATTTATTCATTCACTCACTCACTCATTCGTATAAGAGAGAGAGAAAGAGAGAGAGAGAGAAGACCATCTTTTTGTTTTGGGGTTTTGTATTATTGCTCATTCTATCTCTAAGGAAGTTGCGGGGTTTTCTCCTTTATGGTTTCCCTAGTGAAATGCTTTATGTCTCTTGAGTTTGATTTGCTGTGCATGTTGTTCTCTTAGATAAGATCCTAGATCATATTGAATTAAATTGTGAAAAACTAACACTCGTTGGTAGCGGAGCAATGACCTTGGCATTACTGGGGCCCAAAAGGCTTTCCAAGGCCGGTATCCTTTGGAGGCTAGCTAACTAAAGGAGTGCAAATGCAAAATTTGCTTCAATGATATATCCAAAGAAATGCAAAGTGAAAGTGAAATTGTGAAATCCAATGAAAGTCAAAGAAAATGCAAAGTCTAAATCTGTGAAATAAAGGGGGCTTGCTAGAGTTGAAAGGATGCCTTATAAGCGCTTCATCCATTTGTGAGACACTGCCATTCCCTAGTGTCTATCATCCCAACAAATGTCACAGAGATCCCTATCAATCCCTTCTCTCTCTAGGAAAATCATGTTTATCCAATAGTCAAACTCACTTGACCAAAGGCTTTTAACTTTACGCACTCCATTTATCACCCAAGAGAGGGAGGGTTGATCTACAAAAACAATTGTAACAACTAATGTGAAATGAGTATGTATGCAGAATTGTCCTATTGTCTTATTATTACACTGAGTTATCGTCTTACTAGTGTTGTTTTCGCTATGATCACTATATGCATGGCATGACTTAGCATCTAGCCGGTTTCCAATACTAATTATGATAACTTAGCGTCTTGCATGCATCAATTTTGATTTCTATGCTCAGTTTGAGTTTTGGTCATTTTTGCCAAAGTTTGACTCTTTTGACTTGGTCAAACCTGTAGCAGGACCCCATTACAGGTTATCAATGTTCATATCAGTGCCTCTGGAGGCCAATTAGACCACTCCAAGCATCAGGTATTGAAGAAAAGGTTTAATTTAGTGTTTTTATAAAGTTAGTGGAAAAATACATTAAGCCATTTTTAATTAAATCTTGGGTAGATTGAATATTTACTGAGAATCCAACTGAAAATTAATTAATTAAAAAAGTGACCAAGGTTTGAGATGTGTGGCATTGGACTAGTGAATGGCAAGATGTGATTTGGGTTATGGTGTGATGCTCCCCTAAAGGCTACAAGACACTTTTATTGGCATTTTATCATTGTATCATGCCACGTGATTCATTTCCCCCATGGGGGATTGTCTTTCTCCTAGGAGGACGACTTTCTCTTGTTGTGACTTATGTATTGAGCTTGGTGCTAGTGCAAAAGTGTAACTTTGTCCCCAAGGGTGTTATATCATGTATATCTCATGTATATGTTTTATTGTATACTGGGATTAGGAGGTAATTCGCCCCCCTCACCTAGGATTGACTATTTCCACTGTTTTAAAAACTGGTCAACTTGAAACCCGAACCGACTGAGTTGACCGGTCTAACCTTCAATAGCACTGAACTGGTAGAAAACTTGTTCCAAAGGCCAATTCGGTACCAAACCAACGGAGTCGATGTCTGTCTCAGTCGGTTTGGTACCGAACCGGCCTAAACCACCCGAGTCTATCAAAAACCAGTCGGTTTGGTCGATGTACAACTCTCAGCCGCAATGAAATTGAAGTGAGTAATATTAAATGGTAATGTTAAATTATTAAAGTAAAAGTGACATTCTCTTTATCTTTCATTCTCCTTCCTTTTACTTAAATTTTTAACATTGCCATTAATTGTTTCAGGATGTTTGAGAGTGTTTCCAACCTGATCAGACTTCATATGCAAAAAGTTGAATTTTAGATCTCGTTCAGAATTCAACGAACTTAATAGTTTTCAAGATTTCAGGATTACAATGTTTCCACTGGATTCTATCATGTATGAGGGTAAGGGATTGAAATTTAATTAAGCACATCAAACTCTCTATGTACCTTGATGTTGGTGGTGTTGATCCCTAATTGTCGAAGTTGATTGAGCTCCTCTGTCATGACCTTAATAAAAATGTACCCTTCAATCAAGCAAAATCACTTATTAAGCATGGGAAGCTTTTTCTACCTTATCTTAACACTTGGATTAGTAAGTTTCATGAAATTGTAGGGTGTTGACTAATGTCCTTGGAGGATCAGCGTCGAGAATCAAGGTAGTGGCAAGGGCTAGAGCCTAGAGGAGGGGGGAACAAGGTGCTATTGATGCATATGATCCCAATATAGGCAATGATTTTGATGATTATGTATTTTCAATTTTGGTTCAAAACTTCAAATATGTATCGCACTTGGTGCCATTTTGATATATTCACCCTTGCATGGTATATTCATGAGTAGACTTTGCATATTATGTCTCTAATGGTTTGAAATCATAGCTTGGAATGTTATATATATATATATTTGTATTAAAATTGTAAAACTTTATGCATTCTTTAATAGTCCGAGTCATTGAAATCAAACCGCTCTGGTTCATTGTTGGTTTCGGTCCAAGTTGACCCTTGACCAGTTCAACTCCTGGTTCCGAGTTTTAAAACACTGACTATTTCCATCTTGATCCATGTATTAGAGTAAGATTTAATATCCACCACTGATCTTTTTATTTTATCTTTTAATCTCAACCGTTCGTCAAAAAGTTGGTTAGGGATTTGGCTCCTCTCATAGCTATAAAAGAGAGCGAGCCCCTCATTTGTAAGGGACTTTTGGCTCTTGGAGAATAATATCAAATTGTTTTGTGCCTCACATCTCTTGTATCTTGAGCAATATGGGATCGATTTTTGTCTTCGTAATCTCCTTCTGCCACTAGATCGATTTCTCTTCTTCTCTTGGAAAATATTTTTGTAGTGTTTCGTTTGCAAGAATAAGGAAGGGCAATTTCTCCAATTGATGGCGTGAGCATATTGGGGACTCTCTCTGACATGGAGTAATTTGTGAATGAGAACAATTTGCTTTGGCCATTTTTCTTTTGCCATTTCTTCTCTGTCTATTGTAGATCATTTTATTTGCAAATCAGTTAGATTATCATTTAGCTACTGCGAATAGCTTTCTAATTGTGTTTTTTGTTGGTTCTACAGGTAAAATCCACTAATTATTTGCAAGTGCGACTTAAGGAGAAGGGAGTATGAGCTATTTGGGGTCACTGAGCTTTGGGACAAACTCATCCATGTGATTGAGATCCAAGTTTGTCCATCATTTGATTTTAGGAAACCTCCAAATCATTTAGCAATTAAAATAAATCAATTTGTTACATTTTTGCAAATTACATTTGCTTGTGGAGGAGGTCGATTCCTATAGGAGTATCTATCTTTTGCCTTTGGGGTGTCTTAGAGACCATAGCAAACTCATCTACCCCATTCACCCTTTTGTTTGGCACTGATCTCTATAGTATCAATTAGCCCTCGTGTTTAGAGGTCGAATTCACCATGAAATGCTTTACGGCTAGCTTATTGGTCGATTTGTGTGATTGTTTGCTTGGGGCAAGTCGTCTTTGGGCTTAGGGTTATATTAATTCGTCCTCCATCTTTTTCCCTTGAACTCTTCTTAGATTTAACTTGCATCCAAGGGGGAAACAATTGGAACCAATTCGCCCTAGCTCAGTCTTCTTTGATCTTCTTAACCAGTTCGCTATTGAGCATTATTTACTTGAATTGGATTGCATTCTTCATCATTTCCAAAAACCTTAGCCAATCCACTAAAACCCTAGCTCAATATCTTTCATAGGAAGCATCATCATGGGACTTTGTCTAATGCATTGTCAATCATTCATTAGTATCATGTTGTCATAAAAAATGGGTTTGGCCTCTTGGCTGAACTTGAGTCACCTCCGATAGCTAGTCCAGTTCACGCTTAGTGTTCTAGGAAGAGTAAAGAGAGGAGAAATCTACCTGGAATGACAACCAATACATCTTTAGGGGATAGGATCCTCAAAGTGTCGTAGTCTTAGCAACCAACCCTATCTGTCGTCCAGAATAAGATAGTTTAATTGGGTTGCTATTCAAATTGTGATAACCAAAACCAATAATAAATTGTACAAGTCAAGGCTCGAGGTCAGGTTAATCACCTATTGGACAAAACTAGGCTTTGGATGGTTCTAGTCTCTCTAGCTTCTTGTAGTCTGTATGTATGGTTGAGATTAATTGTGCCTCCTCTATGATTTGTCCTACATAAAAGGATGTTGACCCAAAACTGGGATGCTTAGCTTCTGTTGGAGGCATGCATATGGTTTTAATAAAATGAGTGGAACAGTGGCCCCCTTTAAAATATTCTTTGTGTCTATTTTATAAGGATGATGTTTATTTTTGTTAGTTATATCTTGCATTGCGATGAGTGGGATTGCATGGGATTGATATGTTGCATCATTAAGGAAGATAATCGATTGATATAACGGTGATAAAGTGTATGTTAGAGTAGTTACATTTGCACCCTTTATTTGTTATGGCCATGCACTATTCTATGTTCCGACAATGCACCTCAAGTAAGATCTTCCTTGTAACAAGAAATTGATATGTAAGTACTAGACTATGGCACCTTTGTCAAAACCCTAAGTGCACCTTGTTTTGCATTTCATGTTAAAACCTTAAGTGCACCTTGGTTCTTTTGTTGAGACTAACCATGTCATGTGTGAGACCCCTAAACTATGAGGGGGATACTCACGAGGACAGATTTGCAAGATTGGTTTGATAAACATATCAACATCTTTGTGAAGTATGAGGCTTTGTTGATTGGATGGAAGGTGTAGAAGGTTTAGGAACCTTCACTTCAATGATATCTTCCAAATTTTCTTAGGGGAATTTCTAGTAAGTTTGTACTGTTAACATTTCAAGCTACTCCAAAAGTGTCTTCACCTTGCTAGGAGAGCACCATGTTTCCTAGCCTCTTGGCAATGCTTCATGGACATATGGATGCCTCAATTTGGGTGGATGCTTAACCTTGGTTAGAGAGTTAGCATGGTGCCCTTACTTGGAAGGTTGTTACCCTAATCGACATGACGACTAACTCATTGGGTGCCCACAATGGGGAAGTCGGTTCGATTGCTCAATCAGGGGGGGTACCTACCTAGTAGGAGTGCTAAGCACTCAGAAGAGGGCACTTAGCCCAAAAAGCTTGAGACCATGTGATATACACCTTAAAGGTTGGACACTTGACTTGATGCCACTTGCGTTGATCAACATACTTCATCGAGGTTGGTTGTGAACCCAGACACATGTTGAGGAGGAGCACTAGAGCTTAGTGACCACAATGGCACACATGAGAGTAGCATTAAACACAACTAGGGGAGAAGCACCTTGCAAGAGGACACTTGGATAGCAAACAACAATGGAAGACGAAGCATTGGACAAACAACTTGTTAGAGAGCACACCATCTTGGAAGAGGGGCATTGAGCCTTGTTATGACACATTTTGGAGGCATACTTTTTCACACTTATTTTTGCATCAGAGGATTATGCATTCTAAAGTATTGAGGCCCATCTTTGCTGCTATTGGGCCTTCTTTTGATGAGATGATGTGATGATCATGTGATATATGCCATTCTCCTACTGCTATGCCATATCATGATGATATATTTTGTGATGTTGTAATTTATATTATGATGATATGTCATGTGATGTTGTAATTTATATTATTGTTGTTGCATTGGAAGTATTGAATATTTGATGAGTATAGTTAGTAGTACCACCCATAGGTTGACGAGGGTAGTAGATTCTTGATTTACTAATGCACCATTGAACCAAAGTAATTCTTGGTCTTTGCAAGGACTTTTGCCCCCTTCTTCGGGACCACCTTTGGCCACATACATATCATCCATCATCACCTCATACATTGGTCTACATCCTTTGGTTAGAGTTTGACATATCGACCCTTGACCTCTCCTCTGTGACCCCTTCACCATGGAGGCCTCTCTGTTCTCCTTGTGTCTCGGTCATGCTTGTGTTGTGACGAATCTTGCGACAGTTCAGGAGGCTTCCTTTTAAATCCCTAGGGTTAGCTGGTTATCAAATAAGAATATTTCCCATTGAGCAATGCTTCTCCTTAGACCTGAAACATGAAACAATTTTCCCCTACAATGCCTTAAAAAGGGCATTTGAAGACAACTCCCAGTCCAAGACTCCCTGTACCATAAGTTGGTGTACAAGAAAAATCCTTACTAGATCAAAAGAAAATCAAAGAAGACTAAGACAAATTGCAAAAAAATCAAGCAATCCAAAAGAAGCAAATCATACTTGCATGTACCTTCAAATAAAATCAAGGCCAACGTCCCCAAGTCCAAGAGTATTGTTGTAGTCTTTGGGTTCGGGTAATTACCAACAATACATAACTGTAAATAAAAGAGAGCATTCACATGATACTAACCATAAGACAAATAAGAGTAAGTGGGACAACTGAAACTAGCTTTATATTATAGATTAGACAGTATACAAGTTACAATGAACAGACATATCTTTGAATTTGGCTCACCAGCCTATTTTATACATGTTAGATTCAGTTAATTAGTTACAACTGCCAGGTCGGTCGGCCAACCGACCGTTGTACCGACTTGACCATAGTCGGCTGAAGGACCTAGTCGGTTAGCCAACTAGGCTCCTCCAACATCTCCCCCACCAACAAAATCTTTCTTCGTCCCGAAGAGAAGAGGGAATGCAAAAATATGTAAACTATGGCCGGTGGTTCGTCGATGAGCTGGTAGACTGGGCCGGCACACATTGCAAGCTTCGACAATGGCACTGGCAGAGGAGGCGAGTCGAGTATGGAAATCTTGCCATTCATGCAAAAGTGTTTGTATGCTTGTACTAACAGTGATGAGATTGGTGAGCTTGGTAATTTTTTCTGTAAGGGGGTCATGTTTAATATTCGGAAGGTCTTCCCTTAAAAGTAATTGTTGGTTACTTGCGTCAGTGAGCAATTTAGTCATTTGAGTCACCAAACTGTCGAATTCCTTCTATGTTGGCAAAGCATGTTTAGACCACTAGATAGCTCTGTTTTGGAGCTCCTTGAGTTTGTTTTCTTCCATGCTGATTTGTTGCTCCAGGTCTAGTATTGTTGCAACGGCAACAGAGACTTTTTGTTGAAAGATGAGTGCTAGGTTGTTCTGAACTCTGCTCATGTTGGCAAAAACGCGTCCATAATGTAAGTACCAGTTATGCAAAATTGTGGTTGACTGCTTGGCAACTAATGCATATTCCTGAAGTGTGTTATGTTGACTCAGAAATACTTTATGTTGTTCTTGGAGTAAGGCGACGGTCTGTTCATCTTGCTGATTTTTCTGGTTAGCAACCTCTTCTAATAATGTTGTTAGGGAACCAAACAAGCTGATAATCTGGTCGAACGACTTTTTGGTTGGGGGTCCGCATAGTGTCATTTGAACCTATTTGACCATGTTGTCGCATATTGCAAGTAATTCAAGGTGTTAGTCATCGACAACATCAAGTTTCTTCTTGTCCTTCGACCATCGTTTCTTTTGTTCTTTGAGTATGTTTTGAAGCAACCTGTCTAGTTTATTATCCTTGGCATCTGAAACTAAATGAAAGTTAATCTGCATCTGTTTCTACTTTTTGCTCTTCTTACTTTCCTTCCCTTGAATTTGTTGTTGAGTTTCTTGCGAGGGAGGAGGTGTGGATGAGGTACTTGGAGCAGAGATGTTCAAGGGTATGGCTACTAAAATAGTGGTAGTCAGCAATGATGCTGTCAGTAGAGGTTGAAGTGCAAGGTCAGAGATAGTCGAGGGAAGCACAACGAGGCTGGTTCGACATGGTCGATTGGGGTAGTTGTTGTGGCGGTCGACTCATAGGCAGTCGAAGATGGTAAGATGGTGGACTGTTTGGATGGAAGTTGTAGCAGTGGTCGGTCTAGACATGGCTTCAATAGAGGGGGTGGCAGACGAGGTTGTGAAATCGTATGAGTCATGAGGAATTTTCTCTATCGATGAGTGTGGAAGCTTTGGTAGTTTAAAGGGATTTTTCACTTCTCTTGCTTCAGGTGGGGCTAAAGGTTGGACTTCAAGTGGGGTTGTACCTGCTAGAATGGGTTTCTTGACAACATATTTTTGCAATTTGAGGAAGTATTGGGAAGGGAATTCTTGGAATTCTTTTATAATAGGGGCGGTCTGAGTGGAAGATCTGAAAAATTCTTCTTCAATGTCTTGAGGTTGTACTTCCACAGGGGTTTCTGTAACAGCGGTCGGTGATGGCAGAGGGCAATTGTTGAGGACATTAATAGGGTTTTCTAGTTGAGATTTAAAATGGGCTTTAAAACTTTTTGGCTGGGGTTTTTACCTTATGACGCTCCTCAATCAGTTTTTTCTCAATTTGTCGCTCAATGGTGACTTGGTTGATGATCGAGTCCAAGATAACTTGTTCAACATCCTTATGCAATTCTTCTAGCTCGTCTTCGATCAACGCAATCAAGGTCGACTTCCTCTTTTTGGAGTGTTTGGATTTAAAGGTTTGCTTCGTTGTGTAGATTTGCTATGCCACAATGTTGAGTTTCTCGATTGAAAGGTCAGAAGGCGACTGCACCTCCGGTTCATCTTCTTTTGTCGACTCGTCCGACAGTTCTTTTTCCTCCGTCGGTTTAGGCTGGGTCTTCGACACGACTACAACTAGAGGATTTTCTTCTTCCTCTTGGGGTTCAAAAATTTCAATGTATAGGCCGACTTCGAAGGCTTCTTCCTTATCGTCGGTGAGTGGTTCTTCAATAGGTAGATCTATTCTCCATGCTATATTTGGGATAGGGTTGGCCGTGTTGGATTGTACTGCAAGATCCTAGAAAATGTCTTTGATTTGCGGGTAATAATCTAATTCTTTTGCATTGCTAGTTGCACCTTGGATGAACCAAACTTTGGTGTAGTTGAGTTCCATTTGGATGTGTGTGGTCAGCGATAGACTTCGATGGATGGGTTGAGGAACCCTCCATCTTGATGAAATAGTTTTCAGGACTTGAAACCAGTTTTCAAGCCACATCCTGACAACCTTAGGGCCTTGAGTGCATCCCTGAGGCTGAAAAGCTTTGACGTTATACATGAGATAGATGGACGTATCTGCAAAAGCAAGGTCACCGATTGGAGATATTTTGGACATAGCCAACCAAATAAGCAGAGATGGGAATCTGATTGGCGACCCTGCTTCTTGACAATTTTCACAAGTCGTTCGAACAACTCTAGCCAAATACTCTGCCCAGGTGAAGATCTTTGCTTCTGTTGCAATAGCCTTAACTACTTCCGGCATATCTAGTCGAAGGTGGAATGGTCGACCTGTGCTTGTGAGATAGATAGAGACAAGTTAGACTTTTGACGGTTATACAAGATATTAAAACATTTAGCATCATAACATCATAACCATATGCAAAGGATCACTGAAAGAAAGAAAATCACATCCACACAAAAGAACACAAAGCTTTATCTTGGGAAACCCTCATGGGGGAGAAAACCCAACAAAACTTCCTCGATATAGAATTCGACCAAGTACAATGTAATACCCCAAGAACAATAATAGAAGCTCCCTTTCCGTAGTAGACTGCTCCTCTCTCTCTCTCTCTCTTGCGCAATGCTTGAGTGAGAAGTGTATACAAATGAGGGAGGCACATCACCTATTTATATTCATCGGGTGAGTGACTCAATTATCTAACTAGGTATGCTAGGTTCTCTAATTAGGGTCGACCTACCTAGGAAGACTCAAAATAACATTTATAAAATACTTTTGTGGGTACTATTGCCCCGACTTACAACGGAGGTTTTACCTCATGACTTTTACATGACTAGTTACATCAAGGACATATCCGAACGGAGTCATAACATCTCCGAAGGAGGAGTACAATAAAAGTGCAATAGAATATCTTCCGAAGTTACATTTCTTTCAGCGCTCCCTCTTAACAAGGAAGGTATTCTACACCATCAGCTGACAGCAGCAACAACAACAACTGTACAACTAATTGGTGAATCTATGTCATAGGAAGTTTTGAACAACATCATGTGTCTGGAACAACATCATCATGGGACATCATCATCAACATCAACATGGAACATCATCATGGAGCATCATCATCACGGAACATTGTCATCGTGGAATATCATCACAGAGCATCATCATCATGGAGCATCATCATCGTGGAACGTCATCATCACAGAGCATCATCATCGTTGAACCTCATCATCATCATCATCATAAGCATCATCATCAGTGTGTAAATACTGGAATATCATCATCATTTGGAACGTCATCAGTATGTGTATACTGGGATATCATCATCATCTAGGACATCATCAATATGTAAATATTGGGACATCATCATCATCGGTATGTTAATACTAGGACATCATCATCATCATCATCAATATGTGAGTATTGGGACATCATCATCTGCAACATCAGTATGTGAATAGTGGAACATCATCATCATTTGCAACATCAGTATGTGAATACTGGTACAACATCATCTGTAACATCAGTATGTAAATACTGGAACAACAACATCATCAACAAATAAATGTTAGATCATCATCTACATCATCAACATGGAGATGCTGGAACAACATCAACAGCAGCAGCAGCGTAGAATGTTGAGACAACATCATCATCAGCAGCATAGAAATGTTGGAGCAACATCATCAGCAGCGGCATAGAAGTGTTGGAGCAACATTATCATGAACAACATCATCAGCGACAACATTGAAATGTTGGCATCAACACAGAATGCTGAAACCACATCATCATGCCCTTAGGACATCTGAAGCAGCATCACTATGGGTTCTCTGATAGATCCACCAGGCGTTTGTTTGACTTACTAACCCTTTCGGGCCAAACAAGCCTAGCCATACAAATGGATCTACCTAGGGACCAAACAAGCCTTGTCTAGCTTACTAACTCTTTCGGGCCAAACAAGCCTAGCCCGACATACTAATCCGCCTAGGATCAAACAGGCCTCGCCTGGCTTACTAACCCTCTCAAGCCAAACAAGCCTATCCAGACATACCTTGCCTAGACTGAGCTACCACACCACTGCAACAGGAAGCCTACCACATCATCATCATCGTCATCACTCCCTCTTTCGAGAGAGGTCCTTTTGGACTACACCAAGCTTGTCTCAAAAGTATTCAAACTTTACACGAGATAGAGGCTAAGTCAACACATCAGCAACTTGTTCTTTATCACTGTTCTTCATCATTCTTCTCTTGTACATCCGCAACTGCATCATTATTCTCTTGTAGGTGATTGCATACGATTCTTCCTACGAGTCAAATACAGTTGCATGATTAGAAACATTTCATAACATATTCATAATGACAAAGTCTTGTGCATAAGGATATATGTCATACAATCATGCAACTATTTCAACTAATACAACATTCATCCATATCCCGTATACATACGGCAACTTTCTAGATGCCTTCCATCTCTACTAGGACATTATTACGAGCGTGCACTACTCCCAACATGTGAGCAAAAAGGTTTCATTCTAGATAAGTAGCAATGGAATGTTGTACAACACCATAAGCCACTTACCCATCACGAGCATATTAGTAGTAAATTGTTCATAAATGCAAACACTCTAACATGCATAATACACTTCCTAAATCTAGGAACATATCTATGTACACAACTGAACAACTAGATATATAGGAAATGACAATTCAAATACTTATCTTTGTTTGTTTGGTAGACTCCCTCTTGATCGTTGTCTCCTTGCATGAATTACTGGAGTCTCTGACATCGTGCTCTATTTCACCGTCTAATTCTGAGAACCTATGCCAATCTTGCTCATGATTGAAAATATTGAGCAAGTTTTCTTACACCACAAATCACATAGAACTGTGTATTAGTGTTGAATCTGTGTGTCCTACAAATGCATCCCTTCTTATCCAATGCTGAAATGGATAAGAGCATGATCTTAGTCTTCATCGGTAGAATTCTTCTCGATCAAAGTACATATTCCTCATCACTTGAGGAATCTTCGCTTGCTTTCTTCTCAACTGCAATATATTCATCCTTGGTTGCACTGAGAGCAACACTAGTCATCATATCCCTACAGCAACACTGGTCATCATATCAACATGTTGGAGTGCTCTTTCTGTTTGTAGCACTGCTAACCCAATCAGAGTCATCATATCCCTGCAGGAAGATCCTCTAGTCTCTCGCATATATGAGGTCGTACTCAATTGTGTCCTTTAGGAACCACACCAGGTGCTTTGCCACAACCATGTGAACACATCTTGGCTCCGCAAAGCAAATATCCAGCCTCATGTTCGTCATGTACATCAATGAACCAATCTTCTTCCTATAGATTGTGACATAAACTATTTCTAAAGTAGGATCACATACTAACTTCAAGTTTGATGCCATTGGTGTAGCCCAACATCTCAAACCTTATCTCAACCACACATTTTCCTTGGCTAAGGAAAATATACCTCTAATATCGAGAATCATGTCAAGATTATAAAACTTTGAGATCTACTGTAGTCACTCCCTTCGAAGCGGAGAACCATCCTCCCTCTACATCTTGTATTATCTGCATCAGAACATTCTGCACTGGAGTGACTAGTAGCCTTCACTGTTGCTGATCTTCTGCGTATCCATCTATGTCATCTCTCAAGGTCACTGGATATCAAGATCCTCCATCTCGAACATTGTTGCAAGTTCCTCTTGCACCCATCTATGAGCTTCTCGTTCTCTGTAGGCTTCCATCTTCAACCTTGTAGCAAAGGTTAAGATCTCCATCACCTTAGGTGATCTTCAAGCTCCTCATGTAGCTGTATGTGCTATACCATGGGTGCCTTCTGAGCTTGTACAAATCCTTCTACGCATAGGTTGTTCTCTGTAGAGAGTCCCAAATCTTGGAGGTTGCTCGATCTGTTCTTCTACTTCGATTACACCAACTGTCTAGTTTAATATCCACCACTGAAGACATGTGTCTGGCCCCTAGAGCAATGTCTCGCCATAATCGACTCCCTCTTTTTGAGAGAAACCATGAACCTTGCTTTGTATCTCTTGATACTTCCATCTATTGTATGCTTGATCTTGTAAATCTACTTGGAAGACATTACAAACTTCCCTTCAAGTCTCAAAATCATATATAAACATCATTCTATATGATCGATTGGTACTTCTTGATCATATCATCCTTCCATTCTTTCTTCTTGGGACATTCTTTCGCAAAGTGTCCTTTCTCATCACAATTGAACATCTGAGTTGTGAGAGGCCCCTCTTTTGAAGTCTTTTTATTCTTGCGAGAATGTTCTTCCTTCTTGTTCTTTATCTTCTTGGCATGAGTTGTTAGGGATTGATTGCCATATTCATCCATCTCTTCTTCTTTTGTTATCAATCGAGCTTCTTCTTACATGCATTCCTCCATAGGTGAGCTTCCTTCTAGAACAAATCCCTTGAATGAACTTGGGAGACCATTCAAGGTTGTAATCTCAGCTTTTGCTTCTTTGACATTGTCTCTAATGGCTTCTAGTTGCTCCTTGATCTGAGAGATCCTTGTGAAGTAAGATTGAATGCTTTCTAACATTTGCATCTTCACATCCTTGAGTTGAGTTCTCAAGGCCATCTTCGCGTTGGCGTTCTTTCCTTCGTACAAGCTGGTCATTGCATCGAACATCTCCTTAGAAGTCTTCAAGGATGATACATGTGAGATCCAATGGAGACGGAAATAATCCGCTTGGCTTTGACTAGGTCCTTTTTGTGCTTTGCTTTGTCTTCATCTCCCTCTGGATTTGTAGCTTCTTCTTTGACATAGTTCTCTAAGTCATGCTTCTTCAAGTATGAGAAGCAC
This sequence comes from Pseudotsuga menziesii, assembly GCA_001517045.1. Lineage (NCBI taxonomy): Eukaryota > Viridiplantae > Streptophyta > Pinopsida > Pinales > Pinaceae > Pseudotsuga > Pseudotsuga menziesii. Next base: position 166,410 of record LPNX010605056.1, read on the forward strand.
TCTATACTTCCATGCTCGAAAGTTCTCAACTCCTTCAAGCTTGTCCTCAAGCTTGGTATTGTTTGTCATCATGATAAAAATGAGAACCTCAAATGGAAATAGAGAGGATAGATCTTACCAATGAAATTGCTTCAATTTGATGCTTGCTTGAAAGCTTTTGGTGAACCTAGGGTTTGATAGAGAAACCCTAATTTTTCAACCGAGGTAACTTTCAGATCTGATTAGATTGAAAGACGTGCATCCTCAAGGTGAACTGAGCAACCTAGTCATTTCCCCAAAACTATGGATAGAACTGCAAAGTATATGATGCCCTAGTTTTCCTGGGAGCAGTGTTAGGTCAAAAAATTGAAAATCCACATAATGAGAAACTTCTTCCCTAGAAATATGCACCCTCCTAGGGCGAGTTTGATGGTCCTTTTTCAACTAATTGGTGGAGGAAAGTACCCAGAATAGGAAGCCCTAGTTTCTCCAATTTCTTCTACATAAGTTTCTGATCTTGATTCTGCTGTATCTACGAAATTCCTGCTCCTTGTCATGTCCCCTCCCGTCCGAGAGGACGAGGCTACAACACTGCTACTATCATTTAAGTGAGGAAACTAGCCCCATGAACATAATAATAAAAATGCATTGAAATAAAACATACACAGATGCATAACAAATGCAATTATACAGCGGAAGCAATTCATCCATTCAAGCATTCGACATGTTCATATAATTCATTAAAACAAATACAGTTGCAGAGGTGAATACACAAGAGATACTTATCTTATGAAGAAGCTTGTCACGCAACTAGCTATGTCGCTGCAACATTCCACCCAACCATAGGCCAGTGTGCTCATCAATCTCTCAGTAGCACTACCACCCCCGAGCTGGGCATGATTCCCACAAGGAATAAGGGAACTACTGCAGGCTCACACATAGCCAAATACATATCAAAACTCGGCCAAGCCAAACACAGTTGGGTTTATCAGGCTGCTAGGGAGGTGGAAAGGTTGAATTGCTAAGCTAGTGAGCTCAACCATAGAGCTATGGACACCTACACAAGACCTGGCTTGGCTTTCCCAACACCTACACAAGACCTGGCTTGGCTTTCCCAACACCTACACACCCAACACAAGGAAACATCCCCTTCTCTGCTACATAGTCCCTCAGGCTATGCCTTCCCTTTCAGTGCTCTCCAAGGTGTGCAAGAAAGAATAACTAGCCCCTCTTGATCTCTCTGTGTGGTTCCCTTCTACACTAGGTTTATCAAGCTAATTCTTCCCTCTTCCACTCCAAACCAGTTCAGAACAAAACAAAGGGTGCACACACAGCAAAAAGCAAGTTTTGGGTTTGAGTAAAAACGTTTTTCAACCAAAAACGTATTGGTAAAATGGAAAAATCGACCCCTGGGTGAGCAATTCGAACTCAGCAACGATTCTGGCATTTCATGAGCAAAAACGACTGCTATAAACCCCAAAATCGTGAATCCTTGCTGGCCATTCACTCAACAACACAAAAAAGAATTTCCTAGGCATGGAAAATGAGGAAAATGGTAGTAAAACATGAGGGAGAGAACTCAGCAAGCTTCAGCTGCGTGAGAGAGCCCAACATCAATGAGAATGGGCGAGGAAAAATGAAAATGTCTAAGTCACATGACATGAGGACACAGGACACGGAGGACACGAAAATACGAGTATTCGACACGAGACACGACGACCCCAGAAATAGGACACGGGAGACACGTTTTATATATATATTAAAAAATTATATATATATATTATAAAAATACATAAAGATCTACATTTTTAAAAAACTATAAGTATATACAGTGTACATCAATCATAATATCATTCAATTGAAATTTGTCAATGATGAATCAGTAATAAAATTATCAATGAATCATGAACTTTGAACCATAAATTGCATATTTGATATTTCTCATTAAACCACAAAAATCAAAATGTATTACATAGATATCAAGGGAATGCCACCGACAAATACAAAATAGAGTAGATACTACTTAGTACTAAGTCTAGTATCTACTGCACTACTAGATACAAAATGAAAATACTAAATAGCCACAGGTAAGAATACCATAGCTCATTAATGGTACTAGCCATTGTCAATCGTCTTCCTGCTCCTCCATGTCAAAATTAACAGTACTGTCGTAGCTCTTTCCTCTATCCTCCTCCTTTATACCCTTTTTGACAGGACACATGTTCAGAAATCAGGACACGTTCCTGGCAAGTGTCCGACACGTGTTGGAAAGTGTCCAGATTTTGGGACACGAAAATTATGGTGTCGAACACGTATTAAGGCAAGTGTCGTGTTCGACACGTGGAATACGGGACACGGGCCCTATTTGGAAGTGTCCTGTTACTTTGGAAAACGTGAATGCATGATGGAATGGGCAGACGTTTTTGGGTTTTTACTTGCCCAAGAAGTCAAAATACGATTTTTCAAAATGGGTGCTCTTCCCAATTCGAATTTGACTCCCATGCTCTCCCCATCCCCATGCATTAACTAACTCAACCACTTCTAGAAGAAATAAATGATTGGCACAAGAAGACAAAATGGGTAGTTGACAGTTTGATGGGTTTTCCCCTTGACATTTGGCTTTTCTCCATTGGCTCAAGGTTTGAATACCCCCCCCCCCCACATCCTTAGGAAATCATGCCCCCATCTCTTTAATGTTGCATTGACATAGCTGGTTGTGAGTATTTTAATTAATTAAATTGCATATTTACATGATGTCCAAAATGATAATGTGCCTGGCTAGCATGAAATACCATCTGCATCGATTTTAATCGTCGAAACATAAAACGCGAAATCGATGGTGGGGCTTTTTCCTTTAGCTCCACACCATGATTAATTACAACATTTACATCATATACATTTTTAATGCAAACAGGGTCAAAATCGGGGTGTTACACTCCTAAGGTCTGAAACTTCGTCCTGAAATAACCTGATCTGTCTTCTTTCCAATCCCACAGGTTAGAGCAATATTGGATTCTCCAAGTGGAACTTATGCTAAGTTTCCCAAGGTGACCTGTTTGAGGACTAGTTTAGTATTAAAAAACTTGTACGAATTGCCATGTGTCACTGTTTCAACCTCGAGGTTTGAAACTCGCATCACAGAAACTACAGTTTGTGCCCTATCTGCAACATCTTGCGAAATTTGAATTGGATATTCCTATCCCGAGATATAGCAATTCTCCTTAGGTCACCTGTTTAAGACTAAATTCTTGAAGAGGATGGAACCCTGATTTGGAGGAATCATACCTCCTCAAGTATAGTGAATCTGAGACTTAAACTCGCACACAAGGTACATCAAGATTTCACCTTCGGCCTATCCAAGTTTAAGCTCCTGAGCATTTACCAAACTCGAGTTATAGCGAAAATGCCAAGATGACTAGATTTTTCCTTCTAGGGTTTTCAAGCATGAAACCCTAATCTCTAGTAGCTGCAGTTGTAGCAGTGTTTCAACTGCACAAAGACTTCTTTTGGGGTGGCTCTGATACCATGTTAGAATTTTGATGGTTATACAAGATATTAAAACATTTAGCATCATAACCATATGCAAAGGATCATTGAAAGAAAGGGGAGCACAGCCACACAAAAGAACACAAAGATTTATCCTGGGAAAACCTCATGGGGAGAAAACCCAACAAAATTTCCTCGATATAGAATTCGACCAAGTACAGTGTAAGATCCCAAGAACAATAATAGAAGCCCCCTTTCAGTAGTAGACTGCTCCTCTCCCTCTCTTGCGCAATGTTTGAGTGAGAAGTGGATACAAATGAGGGAGGCGCCTCACCTATTTATATTCATCAGGTGAGTGACTCAATCCCCTAACTAGGTCGACCAGGTTCTCTAATTAGAGCCGACCTACCTAGACTCAAAATAACATTTATAAAATACTTTTGTGAGTACTATTGCCCCGAATTACAACAGAGGATTTACCTCATGACTTTTACATGACCAATTACATCAAGGACATCTTTGAACGGAGGAATAACATATCCAAAGGAGGAATACAATAAAAGTACAATATAATATCTTCTGAAGTTACATTTCTTTCAACAAGACAAGGATGGAGGTATATTTGTATGTTTGGTATTGGATTTTATTGATTACTAACCATCTTTGAACAAAGGAATAACATCTCCGAAGGAGGAATACAGTAAAAGTACAATATAATATGAATATCTTCTGAAGTTACATTTCTTTCAACAAGACAAGGATGGAGGTATATTTGTATGTTTGGTATTGGATTTTATTGATCACTAACCCTTGACAATTCTCTCCCATGGGTGATCCAGTAAACTCTTCTACCAAATTCAGCTTGAAACCGATCGGTACTAGAGGTCCCTGATTCGGAAGGCCAATGATGGCAACTATGAGGGCAGCATTGATTTCGATTGGCTCGTCGAACTAGAGCTTTCCTTTCTGATATCTACTCAATATATTGAGCAATGAGGTCTTTTAAGCCATCAAAGCTATCCACCAGAGGCGCTCCCAAATAGTGACGGATTTTTGCCACTGCTAACTTGTTGGCCTCGTCGGTCCATTTATCATCTTGAATTCTCCATTTTCTTAAGTCATTGTAATGCTTTTTCCACTAATGTTCTTCTATTCTGGCTTTTCTAATCCTGAGCAGTCGAGCTTTCAAGGGTGTCATGACAACTTCCTGTTCTTCATGGTGAGTTTCCTCTACGGCTTTCATGGATCTAGTCAAGGCTTCTTTCTTTGGGGCCATTTGCTTTGTAATTTTTGGTGATGAAAGAGGATTTGCAATCGCTAGGGTTTTAGAATCAATGTGGGAATGCTCCAACGCTTTGTAAAATAGCTCCCAGTTGTAGTCGAGGTCTCTTTTTATAGGTTGCTAGTGGAGAGCGTTATCGATTTTGGTAGGTTAATGCATTGAATGTAGCTTTTGTGTTGTCCAATTGGTTTCTACATGCGAAGGGTCTTCCGCTTCACGCCTCATTCGTCGATCGTCGTAACTTCGTCGTCGGGGTTGGTCATAATAGACTGCTCGTCGAGAGGGTAAACTAATGTCCTCGACGATTGGATGTTCCTTTCGTTGTTGGTGGTCGAGGTCTTGACATCGGTTAAAAATAATTGTGTCTTTCTGGGTCATCTTCTAGTCGGGATTGCCTCACTCTCCAAGTGCCAATTTATCGTCCTCGTGCTACGTGCCAATGTCCATGTCTAGACTCTTCTTATATAGTATTGCTCTTAAGTTAGTTTGTTATAACTACTTTTTCTTTTTGACACTAAACTAATTATTACAAAACTTATTAATGATTACAAAACCTCGGGCATGACGTTCGACCGAATGGTGATACAACCATTCAATCGGCGTCGTGCCTGTTTTATGCTCCATATCTTTTAAGTCGAGCACCATTGACTACTTTTCTAAGGATCTTCCCTCGTAGTGTTTTTAATCGGACTGATCCATTGTTATTTAATTCTTCAGTATGGTCCAAGCCAAGCTGTAAGCAACTTTTTTAGTTTCCCTTTTATTCGACTGTCGTAGAGTAATACGAGATCTCCAATTGATATATCTTTCCTTTTTATATTGCGGTCGTGCCATGCATTTTGTTGTAGCTTTTGGATTTCTTGATGATGGATTGCGATCTGTCATTGCTCCTCTAGTTTTGATAAGTTGAAATTTATGTTTTCGACTGCTTTGATACTATTGAGGTGAATTATGTCAACGATTATTGGTGCTTGTTTCTTTAAATGTAGAGGTACGACTGCTTCCTTCCCATATACTAATTTAAATGGTGTCTGCCTGGTCGATCGTTTGTAAGTTGTGCGATATGCCCATAAAATAGCATGTACCATGTCGTCTCAGTCGTCTTTGTCGATATTGCATAACTTTGTTAATCCTTTAGTTAGAGTCTTGTTAAATGATTCGATAGGTCCATTCGACCGTGGACGATAAGCGGTGCTCTTTTGGTGGTCGATCATAAATTCTTTTAGCAGTATGGCAATGGTTTTATTAACGAAATGCATGCCTCTGTCACTAATAATGGTGAGAGGGCATCCAAAACTTGTAATTATGTTTTCATATATAATTTCGTTGTGACCTCGCTGGTACATGCTTCAATAGGTTCTACTTCATCCCACTTTGTCACATACTCTACTGTGGTAATAATGTATCTTGCACCTGTTCATCGACCACGTATTGGAAATGGACTGACAAAGTCAATTGCCCACATTTTAAAAGTTGAACTTGGGTTAATAGATATTAGTGGCATCTCATTCCTTGGTAGTGGTCAGCCTAATCTTTGGCATCTGTCACATTTGTTTACTTGCATTCTGTAGCCTTTGTGTAATGTTGGCCACCATAAACCAAATTGCAATATTTTTTTGGTTGTCGTGTCGGCTTGATAGTGTCCTCCAACAGGTCCACTGTGTGCTTCGTCAATTATAACTTGTCATTAATGTTCAAGAGCACATCGTTTGAGTACCTCATATGGTCCTAGCTTGTACCATAATCCATTTATGAGTGTATATGGTGCAACTTTCATTGCAAGTATTTTCTTTTTTTCTTTCTGGCATTCCTTAAGGAGCTTGACCTTGATCTAGAATTGTGCTATATCTTCTAGTTTTGTCGGCACAGCTTCGACTCTGAAGAAGTGTGCGTTAGGCAGCTCATCGTCGATCTACCCCTGTTTCTATCCTCAACAGGTGGTCGGGTCCAACATTACTTTTCTCTAGTCAGATAACTATTTCAAATTCAAATTCTTGAAATAAGTGAATCCATCTGCATAGTCGCCCACGATGGAGTGGTTTGCTTACCAAATACTTAAGTGCTTGGTGGTCTGTATAAAATGTAAATGAATTAGCAAGTAGATAATGCTGATATTTTTGTAGGGTAAAGATCATTCCCAGAGCTTCATGCTCTATGGCTGCTTAGTTATTTTCTGCTTTATTCAGTTTTTGACTGGTATATGCATTGGGATAATCCATACCATCTTCTCCTGGTTGTGTAAGTATCTTATCGATTACGATCTCGAATGCGTCGATATGTACATGGAACCTGATCAACTAATTTGGGAATCTAAGTATTGGTGCTTCAACCAGTTTCCGTTTTAACAACTCAAAAGATTCTGCAAATTCTTGAGACCAGATAAACTCTTGGTTGTCCTTCGGTAACTCCTCTAGTGGATACGTCATGTTAGAGTAGTATCTTATAAATTTTTTGTAGTATCATGTATGGCCAAGGAGTATCCTAACTTGCTTAGGATTTACAGGTGGCTTGAGGTCAACAATAACTTTAATCTTTTTGGGAAAATAGACTTTAATTACTTCCTTTCAAACAATGTGCCCCAATAATATACCAATTGGTGTAGCGAATATGCATTTCTTAATGTTCATAGATAGCTGGATTTGTTGGCATCGTTCAAGCATCAGTCGAAGACAATGAATGTGATCTCTGACCAAGGAGTATATCGTCCAGTCGTCAAAGTAGACTGCCATTGTTTTGTACGGATATTCCTGAAATTCTTTAACAATTATTCTAGAGAATACTGCAGGTGCATTCTTTAAACCAAATGGCATTACTCTATATGCAAAAGATCCAAATTCACGCACAAAAGTTGTTATTTGTTGGTCTTCTTTTGCAATGGGAACTTGGTTATATCCCGAGAAATCGTCGATGAATGAGTAACATTCATGTCCAGCGACTTTGTTAATTATTTCGTGGACAAAGGGCGTTGGGAATGGATCGGTTAATGTTACTTTATTGAGCCACTTGAAGTCAACACATATTCTCAATCCAGTCAGGTATTGCTTCTTTGGTTGCACGACCATAGGACTGGTCCACTGGGTATATGATCCCTGCAACTAGCATATTGTCAATTTCTTTCTTTACGATCTCTTTCTAATTGTGCACTACCTTATATGGACACTTTTTGACTGGTCGAGCATATGGTTTTATGTCGATTTTCATTTCTCCCATTTCTTGCACTAGTCCTTTTAGATCTTTATAATCTATTGCAAAAACATCTGGTATTCCTTCAACAGGTTGGTAATTTCGGCTACTTGCTGGTTTGACCAGTAATCTCCAATTTTAGCCATTTTTTATCAATCATCGTTGGAGATGTTGACTTCTTTTTTCTTAATTTTGGCGTCCATCCATTCAGGTGCTTTTGTTTCATTAATGGATCAGCTCCCTTCTTTAAAGTTTGTAAATGCTGGTGGGAAATCCTTAGATGTTAACCTTTCTGGTTCTTCTTTTTGTTCTAAGCTAACCTTCATTATAGTCTTTATAGTTTTTTCAACCAACGGATGTTGCTTTTTCCAACCAAAACTTTTCCCGACTGTTTAGTCATTGTCCAGTTTTACTCGAGTCGACTGCTGCAATGGTTTGGTTGATATAATGTTACATGTCGACCAATGAAGCACCACTCGTGAGAGACTCGCGAGTACTCGCGAGTCTTCACGAGTCGATTGTTGGGCCGGGTAATCGCTACAGACTCGGCATGCCACTCGTTGAATTGGTCAAACCCATGGAATCGACACGCCACTCGTGGACTCGGTCGAACTCGGCCCAAACTCGCTTGGACTCGACCGCACCTCGTGCCCTGTAGTTGCAATTTCTCTTTCCGCGCCTCGAGCCTTGTAGATGCAATTTCTTTTGCCACGCCTTGAGCCCTATCTCAGCGAGCCTTGTCGGCGGGAGTCCTGCCACAACAATTTCTAGCAATGTTATCTCCATGGTCCACGGTCCACGGTGCCACGAACCTTGCCGTCCATCACTAGGTTATTAATAAAAAATAAATCTAACCATCAACCGGAGTCTTGTCGCCGCAAGTTTTGGAGGTGCTATCTCCATGGTGAAAGGATCCATGTCCTTGCGAAATTGGCGAATACACATTTAAATTTAAGCCACGTTATGTATTTTTAAATTTTTAGTAATGACAATGGTTATTAAGTTTGTCACTTAGTGATTATTTAAGTTTATTAATATAGTAATATTTTTTTAGTATTATTGTTTATAATATATGTTTGTTTGTTTATCATTGTTTATTAATATGGTAACTTTATATATATATGTTTGTTTATTTTAATTTTTATTATCATGGTATATAAGTGATTATTTAGGTTTAGTAAGTTAGCAATAATTTTGTATTATCATGGTTTATATATATATATATATTTCAGCTGTAGTTACAGATTTGCCAATGTATTGCCAACGTCCACTCACCATTATACACACTTTATGCATAAAATTTACTATATTTAAGTTTTTCTCCTCTTTGTCGAGTCTTGCCGAGTCTGTCCCGAGTCCTTCCCGAGTCGACGAGTCACATGCCAGCCGAGTCTTTGCCGAGTCCAAGTCATGCAACATTGATGTCGACTATGGTCAACCTTATGACAGGTAACTTGCTTTCGACTGTAAAAATCTTTCTCTTCAACTGCTTCTGCAGAGGGTAAAGGAGAAATCTTGATAAAGTTTTCTTTAAGTTCTTGCTAGATGAAAGTTTCTCCTCTAGATTCTTCCATCTTATACCACTTATTAGGAAAATCTTCAAGTGTATTTGGGAATAAGTGAGGGCATAGTCATTCATCTCGGTATCCTGCTTTTTTCTATTCTTTTTCACATAAATCAATATGCTCAGCTGGATCTTGGATTTGGAGGAATTTTGGTATTTGTACTTGTACTATAAGCTTATTTCCTCCAAATCATTCAATGAAATTTGTTGAAGCTATCGTCTAGGTCTGTAGTCGAGACTGGTGTGTATCCCACCATCTTGTTGCTTGGCCTGTAAATGTTTCGACTAAACTTTGTAGTCGGCCTTGTTCAGCCACATTTTTAGATACTTCTTTGATATGCACAATTGGTGATTCACGTTCTTTATCCCTCAATGGAGGAATATTAGTCGACTCTTTCTTTGCTGGTATAGTGGTCGAATATTCTCTTATTCTTTTCTCAAAAATTTTAGGAATGATAGATATTGTTAAGCACTTTTGTACTCCTTTTCTTGGTATCACTTCTAAAGACCATCATTCCCATGCTTGAGCTTCGTAATTTTCCATTTGCAATCATAGAAGTCAGAGTCGAAGTTATAGTCAATGAACATATGTCGACCTAAATGGAGTTCTCTGTAATTGTTAGGCTTGACGGTATCTTCATTGTTTTGGACTATTTGGTATATAGCAAATGAATGTCATCGTCGGTGTCATCTGGTTCAGCCCATGGTATTCCTTGTGATGGGTTAATCGAGACAATGACCTTCTTTCCTTCTTTTAATTTGAGTCTTTCTTTTTCTAATGAAATGGATGCTTTCATTTTTCGACCCCGTGGTCGACCAACTAGTGGAGGGAAAGGTTTGGATCCTTCCTGAGGGTCAATAATTTCAAAGTTGATGGTTGTATTTATCCCCATGATTGAGGTTTTGACGTTTTTTCCATATTCCAATCAGTTCAATTGAGCCTTGATCTGCTAGTTTAAGATAAATACTAGACTCTACCTGTCGGGGCCGACCAATTTTTTCCCACATCGATCTTGTCATTATATCCGTTTGGGAGCCAAAGTCGAGAACGACTTGTTTAATGCAGAATCCTTCTACTTCTAGGTCGACAAGAGGGTCAATGTTAGTTTTATCCCTTTGATTTAATGAGCATAAATTTTTAGCATCTTTGTTGCTTTCATGGTTACTTCTTATAGATTGCATTAAATCAATTAGTCGTGCAATGGCTTCTGCTTTGGTTAATAAGTTAAACAACTCATTAAGCGATTTATTTTTACTTTCTTCATTCATTTCTTCGAATGCAAGATGTGTAAATATTTCTGATGCATTATTAAAGAATTGTTTTTGCTTCCATGGATTAGGGTACTCCTCTTGGTTTCTTTGTATCTTTTCAACCTGATTTCTTTTGATGTTTGTGCCTTGTTTGGTAACAACTTGCAAATTTTTAGTAATAGCTGCATTATTTTTAGGAACACAAGACAAGACATTAACATTTCTTCTTTTATTTAGTGCATCAAGCATTATGGGACAATCTTCTAAACAATGCTCACCCACACCACATTTTGTACAGAATTTTAGATATGTTCTATCTTCCATGGACAGTTAGGACTTAGATGGTCCTCACTGTAGTATACAAAGCATCATGATTTTCCACATTCGGGTGGTCGATATCCTCAATTATTGTTTCTGACTCGACCATTGTATCCTCCTCGTCAGTTGTTGTTGTTGTTTTGTCGTTCGTCGTTGCGATCATCTCAACCTTTCTGCTTGACTGTTTGTATTTGGTATACCATATGGTAGCCAGCTCTAGTCTTTAAGTTCTCGATGCATTCAGCTGTGGTGTGTTGAGTTGTTCGACATATTCGGCACAACTTGGGCTTTATATTGTCGGCATTATACGGACAGTCTGTGGTCGAGTGAGGTTCGAATCTTTCTTCTGCATCTTCTGAAATTTTTCTGGCTTTCTCTCCTCAGGGAATATACGTGGTACTTCTTCAATTTGGTCTAGCTCCATTTGATATGTATTTGCATGATATCTTCTTCGTTCGTCGTATGGGCAATTGTCCTTGGTATGGCCTTCTATTGTACATGTTGAGCACCATAAGTCGTTATGCCGCATAAGTGTTGCAGTGATCTTTGTGTATTTTCAATTTTTTCCTCTAGTTGGCGATCGACTGGTCCAGATGTATAGTCGGTGTTTGATTCGACCCGTAGTGCTTTCTTCAAGACATCTTCATATGCTATGTACTCGTTCATTAATATTGGTGTCTTGATCCTTTGTTGGATACCATCGACAAAAAATTGAATTATTAGGGCATGATCAAGCTTAGAAGGCATCTCGCTCATAATATCTTTGAATCTTCGGTCGTACTCTGACAGACTTTCCTATTCTTTGCTTGATTACTTGAGCTTGTGTCCCGCCATGTGCTTTGTATCATCGACTATGAAAAATTCCAAGAAAGTGTCTTTTTATTTGTTGTTTGGACTTAGGACCTTCTTCCAAAAAGTTCATGTACCATGTTAGCGCTCTGTTTCTGAGTCCACCTGCAAACTGGTTAATTTGTTGATTTTGATCGTCAATTAGGTTAGCTTGCCACAAGGCTTCACACACAAACCAATGCTTTTTAAGGTCCTCGTCCCCATCAAAAAGACTTGCCCTTAGAATCAGATTTCTTATTTAGGTGCCCAAATAATTTTTCAAATTCAAAAACAAATTATCATACTAAATTATTAAATTAAAAATCAGAATTGCAAATCATAACCTGTACTCCTTTTGGATCATCATCCCTATTGCTTTGCACACTGGGGCTGCATCAGTAATAACTTGAACGACATTGGATGGCCCCACTTCTGCAATGGCATCACATAAATTGTCTTTCAAGAGCATAGTGTTCTTTTCTTAACCGAAACAATCAATTGCATTCAAAAAATATGGACCGGATATAGAAGAGATAATAATGTTTCTCAATGGACAATTTCGACAATTAGTTCGACCATCCATCACAATGGAGCACCCACCTACACTCCAAGATCCCTTCAATGGTGCCATTGCCTTCTCAAGGCGTGCCTTTTCCTTGTCCACCAACACGGTTCGAAGGTTCTCATAACCCAATGGCTTATACCCCGAAGGTCCATCATTAATGGCACAAACCATTTGCTCAAAATAGGGTGAGCGAGCTGCATTAAAAGGGATGCCACATGCAAGAAAAAATCGTGCTATCACTAGATCAACACCCTCATTTCCCTTTAAATCAAACATGTCATATATGCCACCAAGAATTTTAGGCCTCTTGTTTGATGTCACGTTGCTTTTTGATGCCTTTGATGGAATATCTTCATCACCAAGACGAACTTCATCCTCGGATGGCATTTTGTCCTCATTGGAATCATCATTGTCTTTATCAACAACACGAGATGTCCATGTGATTTGTTTTCCTACCTTACCATCAGCCCTATGTTGCTCCATTTGTATACTAGGGAGTTTAGTGGGATCCTCTGGGTCTCCTGGACAAGCATCAACACCCTTCTTTGGAATGTTCATGAAATGGGCATTAACCCGGGTGTAGCTGTGAAACACAATGGCTCACCGAGGGGCGGGGGGGTGAATCGGTGAGCTTGAACTTACTTCAATTTTAACTTCTTCAAACTCTAAAACTTAAGTCATCATTTCACATTCAATTCAACATCATATTCATCAATAGACTATGCTTCAATAATCAACTCATTCATCAAATAAAACACATAATCATCAACTCATTGCACAAGAGACACAGATATAATATTTGTAATATTTTTGTATTTCAAACAACTACGACCGTGATGGCAATTCAGCATCTACTGAAACAAAGAGCGCCAACTCCTTATCTAGGACCCTGCCTAGTTTTTCTTAGATCCTACTAAGAAAGCATGTACAAGACCTAGCTTGTATTACAAGTACATATCTGTCACATTACATTTCAAACATCACAATCATCACAAACACATCATCACTGTCATGTCAATATTCAACTCTACCAATTTGTCAATTCTGTCACATGTCATCAGTCTGTCCTTACTATCACATCATCATCATGTCTTCTGCTGAAGGCATCACTGCCACCTCATCACTATCATCATTTATCACTGGTCATGTCTTCTTGTCACTGGTATGTTTCTTCAAGTCACTCTTCATTATACTTAGGCTTAGACTGTGTATTGGCTGAGAGGAAGAGCCCAACACAAGTCCAAACTTGGTCTGTGAATACTAGAGTTGTCATCCACTCACCAAGTAAGAACTGTCATCAGTTGTTCATCATCATTTTGTCCATAGTCATGTCATTTGTCGAATAGTTCTGCCACATCAATAAGGTCTACATGACATCATTATCTCTGCTATTCAAGAATCATCCCTGAGTTGACTGCAGCAACATCTCCACAAGTTCATCTCTGCTTTGTCAACACTGTCTACGTCATCACTGTCATATTAAACATCACTCTCAGGCATATCACTGTCAAGTCAGCACATCACTGCCATACTCAAGCATATCATTGTCAAGGTAAGCATATAATATTTGTCAAGTCCACCATTATCAAGGTAACATAGTCAAGCATTCACTGTGTCATCATGTCAACCACTATCATCAACATCATTGTCTTCATGATAAGGGTTATCAACTTTTTTCAAGACTGTCAAACTTCAAGGTTCTTTCCTCATGCACTATCAGACTTTTCTTCAAGATTCAGATTGGGACTTCATCACAGAAGGAGGTCTAGGTTGTAGGACTGTCAAGCACTTCAAGAGTCATGGACTGTCACAACTTCACCGAGCTCAGACTTTCAAAAACACTATGCTGCTATTAATTCTGAACTTCAGAACTTGATTAAATTTTCAGTTTATTGTCTGTCCTTGGTGATGTCTGAAAATTCGTCAGAGTACAATTTGTTGCAAGCTCACACTTCAAAAAAATATATACTGCTGTAGAAGCTCGTGTCTGAGGCAGCCTCAGTTAGCTTGAATTTGTCTCAGACTGTCCCAAAAATGCAGAGATAAAAACTCAGGTAAAATATCAGACTTAAAAAGACTTATGTCTGCTGCTCCAAAATAAAACTGATTTCTGCTTGCATTCTTCTAGGTACTATAACCACCGAGGATAGTCCTTGACTGTGGCTGTTAAAAAAATTCATCAGACTGCTGCCACTGTAAAATTCGGATGCCTGTCAAAATATCAGATCGCTGCCATCCGAAATTTCCTCAGTAAAATTCGTTGGCTCAGAGGTCTCCTTCCACCAAATTTTCCACACAAAAATGAAGGCGTTCACTTGGTATTTATACTAGTTTTTCATAATAAATTTTACTGAGCTGACCTGTTATAAAACAATTTTAATTTATGTATTTTTCTTCTAGCTGGCCGACTTGTCTTAAGAATATTTATTTTTCATTTAATAATTGTCTTCTAAAGCTGGGCCGACTTCACCATTAGTTTTAATTACAAGTTCCTTTGTGCCATGTTTAGCTTCCAAGCAAATACGTGGTGTAGGTGTATTAGGGACTTAATCAATGGGTTTCATCAAGATGTTTTTAGCTTCAACATTATTATCTAATAGCCACCAAGTGTGGGTTCAAGTCCCAATCCCCCTAGGGCACCAAGGACCTTATCATACCACCATTTGTTTGCTTCAAGAGGTTATTTATTTCATCAACCATGCCATGTCAACATGCTTAACCTTTGTCATTAATGGCTTGTCATCAATGACAACCATATTCATCAGTAGCTGCCCTTCCATTCAAATTGACAAAGGTGGCATTTTATAGTGGTTGTCCCCCCTCCACCCTTCACTGGTTTTGTCCTCTCTACATGCTTCCAAAGAGGATATTGAGGGTTTGATGATGAATTGGTTAGGAACTTGGAACCGACGAACAATGAAATTTGAATTGAGGGAACCCGAACTAGACCGAAACATCAAATATTAAATAAAATAACATGAATCAGTCTTAGAATTAAATTTTAATAAATGAAAATCATCAATTTATAATTTTAAAATTTATCATATTATGCCATTAAGTTCATTAACTTATTAAGTGATTTACTGATTTTGATAGGAAACAATACACATTGGGAAAAAAATGAATTTTTTTATGAAAAAATTGAAAAAAACAATTGGTAAGACAACAAAAAAATTTACCTTCAGCCCTACGATTCTGCTGCTCCTGCTCCTCTCCTCTTCCCTTTGTCCAGTCCTCCTTTCCCTCTGCCTGCATGTCCTCTTCTTCCCTCTGCTCGCGGCTCCTCTCCTTCCCTCTACCCACAGCTCCTCTATTCCGTTGACATGTCAACGGAGTAGTACCTCATTACACAACACCCATTTGTGAGACACTTTCCCCATTGTTTGCCCTATTGGTGAAGATCGTAGAGTTTTCCCTTATCCCTCATATTGAGTCAATCAACAACAATCAGTAGGAATTAGAAGTGGTGAGCTTCCCATTTGGCTATGCGATCCAAGGATTTATTTGGATGGTAGATTACTTCACTTTTTGTTGGACAAGGTTGTGACAATGATTGGTCTACTTCATTTTTTGTTTGTCATGACGGTGATTGTTGAGACTTGTTCGATATGGCGAGATAGGTTTTCCCTTTGTCACCTAGGAACGAGGCTAGTTGTGGATTAGTAGACTCTAACTTCACTGAGATGCCTTGGCAAGATATGATTCATGATAGTGGGTTCGGCCCTTACAGGTATTTCAGTGTGGGGTTCCGAGAGAAAAGGATACAATATGTGCACGGTCAGACAGTTATGAACAGAGTGGCGCAACGTTAGCATGGCAGTTCCTTTATGAAATTAGCCTGGGACCCTGGGATTATAGGGCTTGGCAATTCAACGATTGAGAGAGATGGGTGGACCTTTACCAAGGATAATCACTTAAATTGTCCATTGGGGTTCAATTTTGAGGAGAGTGTTTCACTTTTCAGTGATTCGTGGGAATTTTGTAGCATCTCACTATGCTGGCAATATTTTCAACAAGAAGAGGCCATGATTGGCTTATGGGGGCCAGGATTTTTTTCTGTGAGGATTGGGTTTTACTTTTGGGAGTTCACTTTTGGGGTGCATGGGATTGGTTCCTGTTGATTTTTCTGAGCAGCATTGAGAGCCCTTCTCTTCGGAGAATGGGACCACCTGGTCCGGGACCACGGTGAAGACTCAACCCAGTGTTGAGTGACCATTTTGTTGAATGGTAGATATCTGGTCTGGGACCATGATATAGACCCAGATCTGCCCTAGGTAGACTCAACCTAGTGTTGAGTAGACATCTGGTCCGGGACCACGATGTAGACCAGTCTGGGACTGGTAGACTCAGCCTAGTTCTGAGTAGCCATTCCCTGGGAGAATGAAGACACTATAAGCCCTAGACTAGGTCTGGGCATGTATGTTGCACTTTGACCCTTGATCTATGGGCTTGGTGTGCTTCTCCAAGGATTAGCTACCCTTGGTTAAGTTACCCTAATACCAGATCTAGGTGTCACACAGTGTGTGAGATAAAAGCATTAATAACTCTCTTGGTTTATGATGATGTATTTTTGAAATAAAAAAGGACCACAGGTAATGACCACAGGGGCACTTGGAAAAAGGCCAAAGTCAAAAGTCAAAATAAATAAAGACTTGTTGACCACAGGAAAATGACCACAAGTGGAAGTTAAAATAAATAAGGACTTCTTATAAAAGTCAAAGGAAAAATAAAAGTACATTTTTTGGTAAAAGTGAAAGTGAAATTAGGAAAAGAATAAAAAAATTATTATTTTTACTTTTCCTAATCTTGTCCACTTACAGGTGAACAAAGGCTATAAAAGAAGATCAAGTCTTCTCATTTACACACACAAGTTTTCTCTCATAGGTGATGCTGCTATTTTACTGAAGTCTTCTTGAAGATTGTTTTTGCCTCAGCTAGGGCGTTCATTTCCAGTAAACCCTCAGCTAGGGTTTTATCAAAAAATCAATCTTCAGCACTTTGTGGACAACCACCTTCAGCATTTCGTTTTTGGGGCAGTTTTCCTCTTTTTTCGGGTAGCCATCTTTTCCCTTTTTCTCTCCTCACGGGCTATCCATCTTTCTCTCTCCGGGCAGAAAGGAAAGACAAGCCGAGCAGATCGAGCAGCAGAACAGTCAACGGGCAGCCGTACAATCAGATCCGTACAGTCGTACACCTTTACGGTAGCAAGGTACAGCCAGTCAAGTATTTTTAGATCTAACGTGGACAGTCTGATTTTTGCAGACGAGAGAAAATTTATGTTTTTTGAAAAAGCCCTAATTTGGAAAAATTTTGTAATTCTGGAAATTGTGGGTAAAATTATCACTCTGATTTTTACTGATAAATTTTACAGTGCTGTGGGTAAATTCCAGATCTAGAATTGAGCAACTTTTTGAAAAAATTTCTAAGTCATCTCATTCACGAGATGAGCTATTAATGCCTTTGGGGGTTTTGTCCTTTGAAGGTTTCCCAAATGAAAAATATTGTGTTCATGTGTGCTGATGTGATGAATGTGTTTTTATTGCACTGCTGATTTGTTTAAGTTCATCTACAATTTTTTAAAGTTTATGCTAATGCTAAAAATTCAACAGTTCCCTAGTAGAGTAGTTCTTTGAGGGGTTGACCAAGTTTTTGTGGTATTGAGTTACTCTACTTATCGACAATATTAAAGAGGCCTCTTATGTTAGTACCTTGTTGGCTTGTGAGTTGAGCAGAGGATGCTCTACGTCTTTCATGTTGGTTTGGGACCCTAGTAAATTTTCAGTTTCAGCTTGGTTCAGTTTATGAAGTGTCAGGTTGTGATGGCATTGCTTGAGGACAAGCAATCTCTAGGAAGGGAGGACTATAATGTCCCCATTTTTGGATTACCCTGTTTTGACGTTGGAGATGACTTCCGAGGCTTCTGTCAACCAAGGCAGAGGATTGAGATTATGTTACCAATAAGTTCGAAGAGTTTGGAGAAGTTTTATGAGGCCCAATCTAGTCCATTACCAATATTTACCATTAGGATCACTTCCGGAATCCGCATAGTTCATTCTTGGTTCCGTTGCATTCTGGCAATTCCCGTAAATTGGGAGGATTGTTGTACATAAATTAATTAAATTCACTAAGGGTGTCATCTCAATCATATTATTTGAGAAAACACCTTAGTGTAATAGCTCGTTGGAACCAAGATGAAGAGTGTTAAATGATGGGAGGATAAAAATGTGACTTTCAATGCAAAGAAAGGTGTAAAAGCAAATAAAGCATTTTTGGGGGTTAAAAAGTGATTTAATTAATATGAAGAATAACCTTAGAAAGTCATTTAAATAATTTAAGCGAACGGGAAAAAAGAAGAAGGGGCCTATAAAAGGCGGATGAGAGCTCATTTTCTGTAATATCCCGAATCCCGATATTTTCTATTTCTATGCAAATATTCTGATACAACGGGGCATGCAAAATGCCATGCAAAAATCTCTATTTTATAGCAAAAATTAGGGTTAGGGTTTGTGAGATAGAATGAACACTTACCACTGATAAGCTGGCTGGACTGCTCCTAAGAGGGTATGCAAGCATCAAGAATTGAATCGAAGATGGATTGATATCTTCCGCTTCCAGTGAACCCGAGCAACAAAAACCCCGATCTGATAAGGGTGACGTTTTCAGTGAGGGAGGTGTCTGATGAAGCTGTCGATTTGTAGGACTGATAGCATTCCCATGCCGGAGAGAATGCCTGGTACATGCAGAGTTTCTGAGGTCTCTAGGCAGGCTAGCGAATTGATCCAGAGAGGCAGCTGCTCATGCCCCCTTGATCCCGGAATCGCTGATAACTACTCCGGATGAGCACGGTCGGATCTGATAATCATCGGATGCCGGAGTAGGATGCTGATGATGAGAATGGTGCTTGAGTTTCGAAGCAAAACTGAGATTTGAAGACCCAGCAACTGATTAGGGCTTTCTGGCTGAAAACCCCCCCTTACGGTTGCACACGTGTCCCTGCAACAATCTATACCGTATACTGGATAACTTATGAATCAATGTAAGAGCAAATGGTGAACCTGTATGGCTTACCCTGAATGAGACTAGGACAGATGTTTCACTGCCGAAATCCCGCTAGCTGAAGACTCCGTCTCCAACCCCAACTGCTGTGCGGCACGCTGTGCTGCTATCCAAGAGCTCCCAAAATAATAATTATCAAAAGTGAAGTCTCCTTTCGCTTTATCCCTCTTTTATAACTTTCAACTGCAAAAACCCTAATCTTTGACCTAATTAGGTCACTTTATCTTCTAATTTGCAGTTGACTTGCATGCATGCAGATGGAGACTTAATGAGTGCATGCATCATTAAATAATGCTTGGATGGCATGCACGGAGGTGGCCTTTGGCCCCGGTGGCCCTTCTTAACCTAATGATGATGCCCTAGATTTTCTATGGATGGCACCAGTGCTTAGATGATTCCCTAGCTGTCAGTAACCGCTCAAACCCACAGGAATCACATAGGTTAGCGGTTTTGGGCTTCAAGGCCTAATCGAAAGAGGACATTACAGTCCTCCCCGCTTGAGATTGCTTGTCCTCAAGCAACTTCAAACCGGGATGCTGCAATACCTATTCACCTTCCCACGTGGCATCCTCTGGCGGTAGTTCTTTCCATTGAACCAAGTACTCTCTGATTACCCTGTTCCTGAGCTTCCTTTCTCTAGTCTGTATGATCCGTTCGGGAATCAGTATCAGCAGTCCTTCATCATCTAAAGGAGGCAATTCTGTAGATGGAGCAATGTGTTGCCCAAGGGTCTTCTTCAGATTAGATACATGGAACACATTGTGAATTTTGCTTTCCTGTGGAAGTTCTAGTTCATATGCCACCTCTCCTACTTTCCTGATTATTCTGTATGGTCCATAGAAGCAAGGTTTTAACTTCTCTGCTCCTTTCTTCTTAAGTGAGGACTGTCTGTAAGGTTGGAGCCTTAAGTATACCAAATCCCCTACCTCAAAGCTCCACTCAATCCTGTGTTTGTCGGCATACAACTTCTGTTGGTTCTGGGCTGTTTGTAAATTTTCCTTCAATATTTTCAGAATGTCTTGACTATCCTGTATCCAATCCTTAGCCTTAGGAGTCCTACTATCTCCAAATGCCAAATCTGCATAGTCCAAAGCCTCATAACCGTATAATGCCTTAAAAGGAGTCATCCTAATAGACATGTGATAGGCAATATTGTAGCAATACTCCCCTAGGTGTAACCATTTGATCCAGGTTCGCTGCTGTCCTACTACATAGTTTCTTAAATATCCTTCGATCCACTTGTTGACTATTTCCGTTTGTCCATCACTCTGGGGATGATAACTCATACTAGTAGCCAGTTCGGTCCCCACCAATCTGAACAATTCCTGCCAGAAGGCACCTGTGAATCTGCTAACCCGATCACTGACAATGGTCTTAGGTAACTCGTGTAACCTAAAGACCTCCCTGAAAAATAACTCAGCTACTTGAGCTACCGAGTAGTCTGATGATATCGAAAAGAAATGTGCAAACTTGGTCAGTCTGTCAACTACTACATATAAACAATCTCGCCCTTAGACTTTGGGCAATCCTGAAATAAAGTCCATGGAGATGCTTTCCCACTTATGTTCTGGAATCGGTAGTGGCTGGAGTAACCCTACTGGATAGGTGTTCTCAATCTTGTTCTGCTGATAGATGCCACATTCTCGTACATGCTGCATAATTTCCCCCTTGAGGCCCTTCCATGAGAACCTCTCTCGGATCTGCCTGTAGGTCTTTAAGAAACCTTGATGTCCTGATAAAGGAGAATCATGGGCTGCCTGAATGATCCTTTTCCTCAATGTGGATTCTGGGACGAGGTATATTATGCTTTTGTAATAGATGATGTCATCAACAATCCTGTACCTGTCATCCTGAATTTGCCCGTCCAATAATTCGCAAGCGAATTTATTTTTGGAGTATTCTACTAAGAGAAGTGCCCTCCAATCTGTGGATATACTATTGAGAGATAATGAGGCGGGACGCCTGGATAATGCATCAGCTACTACATTATTCTTACCTTTTACATACTTGACCTCGAAATCATAGGCTTGTACTTTGCTGACCCATTTCTGCTGTCGCTCATTCAGTTCCTTCTGCTCTAGGAAATACTTGAGGCTGTTATGATCGGTTTTGATTTTGAACTTACTGCCCACCAAGTATTGTCTGAATTTTGTGAGAGCATGTAAGATGGCTAGCATCTCTTTGTCATATATGGAGTAATGGCGCTCGTAGTTCTTCAGTTTACGGTTCTCAAATGCAATAGGGTGATGGTTTTGCATCAACACTGCTCCTAACCCTTCCCCTGAGGCATCACATTCTACTACAAAGGGTTGTGAGAAGTCTGGTAATGCTAAAACTGGACAGGAACTCATAATAACCTTCATCTCCTCGAAAGTTTTCTGTGCTAAGTCTGTCCAAGTGAACGCTCCCTTCTTGGTGAGATCTGTGAGGGGTGTTGCAAATTGGGAGAATCCCTTAGCGTACCGTCTGTAATAAGTGCACAGACCTAAGAAACCTCTCAATTCTGTAACTGTCTTTGGCGCAGGCCAATCTCTGATAGCTCGAATTTTCTCCATATCAACCTGTACTCCTTCTGCATTGATTATGTGTCCTAAGTACAGCATTTCCTTCATGCCAAACTCACACTTGGACATTTTCGCATAAAGCGAATGTTCTTCTAAAATACTCAATACTTCGTCTAGGAGTTTCAGATGCTCTTCCCATGTTTTGTTGTAAATCAGGATGTCATCAAAGAATACGAGCAAAAACTTACGTAGCTGTGCTCTGAAGGTGTGGTTCATGCATGACTGAAAAGTGGCTGGAGCATTGGTAAGTCCAAAGGGCATGACCAAAAACTCATAGTGACCATAGTGACAGCGAAAAGTTGTTTTGGAGATGTCCTGGTCCCTTACCCTGATCTGATGGTATCCCGAGCGAAGATCAATCTTAGAGAAGTATTTAGCTCCCCTAAGCTCATCCATGAGTTCGTTAATTCTAGGAATGGGATACCTTTTCTTAATGGTCTTTTTGTTGAGTGCTCGATAATCGATGCACATTCGCAGTGTACCATCCTTCTTTTTGACCAGTACTACTGAGGATGCAAAGGGGCTAAAACTAGGCCGAATATATCCAAGCTCCAGTAATTCTTTGATTGTTTTCTCGATCTCATCCTTGTATCTTTTGGGATGCTTGTAAGGAGTGGTGATGACTGCTTGTGTCCCCTCCTCTAGCTCGATGATGTGTTCAAAACCTCAGTTTGGTGATCTACCTAATGGAAGGTCCCGAAAAACCTTTTCATGTTTCTGTAGCAAGGTTTGAATGTCACTTGGGTGTTGTGTGCTGGTCTCTGGGGGTTTCCTGAAGGTGACCAAACATTCTGCAGCCCATTCTATATCATCCTGTCGAAGTACTGCTTCCATTCTCTGTGACGAGACCGATTTTGGGGGATAAGTGTTCATGCCCCTCAAAACTACCCGTTTGTCGTCTGGCCCCTGGAATTCCATTTCCATTGCCCTGTAGTCTGTAGTGTATTTCCCTATGGAATAAAGCCACTGAACACCCAATACTACATGAGTATCCGATACATCCACTACGTAGAAGGAATCTGTCATCTGATAGTTACCTAAGGTGACATTCAATTTTGGGATCCAGTAGTTGCACTCCATGCTGGAGTTCCCGGCTACTGCTACAGTGAATCCTTCGAACTTCTTGGTCTGAATACCTCTCTTGGCTACTCAAGCGGAGTCAATGAAATTGTGGGTGGCTCCCCCATCAATCAATACTCCTACTCTGTCACCCTGTACTACTCCCCTGACCCTGAGAGTATGGAATCTTGGTACTCCCGATAATGTAGCAATGACTCCCTCTGGTGTATCACCCTGGTGTGATTCCTCCTCAGCTGCCCGTAGTTCTTCTGTGGCTTCCTACTCATAGTCGTCCTCATCACTGTCTGAATATACCTCAATGTAGTGAGCCTTCGCCTTCCCTGCACACCTGTGTCCTAGTACCCATGGTTCCTGACAAGTGAAGCATAGTTTCTTCCTTCTCAAATCTTTCCTAGTGTCCTCGTCTAACCAGGTTTTCTTGGGAACATCCTGCTGGAAAGGTTTCATGTCCTTGTCCCTAACAAGAAAATTGGTTTTCAGCTGGAACTTGTTTTTGGGGACCGAATCCTGAAGATCTCTTGCTCTGCTAATGGCATCCTGCAGAGTGAGGGGTTTGTAGGCTTTCACCCATCCTCGTAGTGGCTCTGTGAGGGCCTCAGTGAATAACATAGTCAATCTGCTCTCTGACACATCTATTACCATGACTGCTATCCTCTGAAATTCTGAAATGAAAGCTTCTGCACTACCGGTCTGTTTGAGTTGAGCCAACTCCCTGAAATGTATCTCTGGATCCTTCCTGTCAAACCTCTCTATGAGCTTCTGAGTGAACTCACCGTAGGAGTGTATGGTGTTGTGACCCAATGTCACCAATCCATGGTACCACCACTCGTTAGCTTCTCCGTCCAGGTGAAGTGTAGCCAATTTAATGGCATCTGTCTCTGTCATGGGGTTGAGTTGGAAATAGATATCCAACTTTTGAACCCATATCCTCGCTAATCCTCCGCGAGTTCCATCAAAGTTTGAGATGGTCAACCTACCCAAGGTCTTCTGAAACTCATAGTTGTGATTGAAACCCTTGTTGAAATTCCTGGGCCTGTTCCTACTCTTCATGTTGCAGAAATCTGAAAAAGACATGGCAGCATGAAACTCATCCCCTAAGTCTCTATACTCCTGTAAATAAGCCCCAAAAGGCTCGCTAGGTTCTACCTGCATGATGACCGGGCCCCCTACTGTATCTGCCAAGAAGTGAGGCATGGTAGGCCTATTAGAAGGTCTGCTATATATGTGCGGAGTATTTTGAATATTAGTGTACGCTATCTTTCCACTGCTGCTTGTAGACCCCCGATCTACCGGTGAGAGTGGTGTACTGTTGATACCTGTTTCCAGTTTTGCCGATAATCTGTTGATTGCATTGAGTACATCTTTTTGTCCTTTGGCTAAGTCTTGCAATGCAGAGACCAAGCTGCGAAACTCCATCCGATCCTCTTCTTCTCCCGTTCCTTTTCCCCTATCCGAGTGTATACCTATTTGTTCCATGTCTGAATTGGTATCTTCTAGTTGGATATCCTCAAATTCCCCTGTGTATCTACTCTTCCTCCTCCTATAGGTTACAAAAGGGTCTCCTTCTGTATTCATCTAAGTTTCATTTCTTAAGCCCACAGCTGGCCAAGAAGATAGCTTTGATACCACTGTAATATCCCGAATCCCGATATTTTCTATTTCTATGCAAATATTTTGATACAACAGGGCATGCAAAAATCCCTATTTTATAGCAAAAATTAGGGTTAGGGTCTGTGAGATAGAATGAACACTTACCACTGATAAGCTGACTGGACTGCTCCTGAGAGAATATGCAAGCATCAAGAACTGAATTGAAGATGGACTGATATCTTCCGCTTACGGCTTACGGTGAACCCCAGCAGCAAAAACCCCGATCAGATAAGGGTGACGTTTTCAGTGAGGGAGGTGTCCGATGAAGCTGTCGATTTGCAGGACTAATAGCCTTCCCGTGCCGGAGAGAATGCCTGGTACATGAGGAGTTTCTGAGGTCTCTAGGCAGGCTAGCGAATTGATCCAAAGAGGCAGCTGCTCACGCCCCCTTGATCCCGGAATCGCTGATAACTGCTCCGGATGAGCACGATCGAATCTGATAATCACCGGATGCCGGAGTAGGATGTTGATGATGAGAATGGTGCCCGAGTTTCGAAGCAAAACTGAGATCTGAAGACCCAGCAACTGATTAGGGCTTTCTGGCTGAAAACTCCCCCTTACGGCTACACACGTGTCCCTGCAACAATCTATACTGTATACTGGATAACTTATGAATCAATGTAAGAGCAAATGGTGAACCTGTATGGCTTGCCCAGAATGAGACTAGGGAGATGTTTCACTGCCGAAATCCCGCTAGCTGAAGACTCCGTCTCCAACCCCAACTGCTGTGCGGCTATCCAAGAGCTCCCAAAATAATAATTATCAAAGTGAAGTCTCCTTTCGCTTTATCCCTCTTTTATAACTTTCAACTGCGAAAACCCTAATCTTTGACCTAATTAGGTCACTTTATCTTCTAATTTGCAGTTGACTTGCATGCATGCGGATGGAGACTTAATGAGTGCATGCATCATTAAATAATGCTTGGATGGCATGCACGGAGGTGGCCTTTGGCCCCGGTGGCCCTTCTTGACCTAATGATGATGCCCTAGATTTTCTATGGATGGCACCAGTCCTTAGATGATTCCCTAGCTGTCAGTAACCGCTCAAACCCACAGGAATCACATAGGTTAGCGGTTTTGGGCTTCAAGGCCTAATCAGAAGAGGACATTACATTTTCTCATATGTTTATTGATTATTTCTAAATTGATTTTGGAGAGCTCTTGAACTTCTCTCTTGGGACGAAAACCCCAAGGGAAAAAAAAATAGTTTCAGTGGTGAAATCATCCACCCTAGCTATTCTCAAGGAGAGATCATTCAAAAATCTTGTTTGTACTTCATTGCCGTGGATCTGTTACAAATTTCTCTCCAGATTGGTGTCATTTGGGTTGAGTTTCAGTAGTTTATGAGAAGGGCACACTTGCTTGAGGTTGCACCAGTTTGTGGAGGGCTTGATGACTAGAGAAGATTCGGGCGATTCTGAACACTCCTTCCACAGCAAAGGACGTTGCTACAGATGTTGAGAAAGGTCGTGGCATAAACTGGTATTAAAAATCGTGGGGGAGTTTCTTGTGGAGTTGACTGCTTGTAGAATAACATAAGCAGCTGAAGGTGTTCTTTTCTCCTGTGCTGGTGCATCATATTGTCCTGGACTGCCATCTACCAGAGACTACAACAGTCAGCTAGTGGGGGAATTCGTACTGTAGCCATTTTTCCTGCTGGAGGACGCATTCACTGTGGGTGATCATCAAGATTAACACTCATTCCAGTTGTCTTTCCAAGGAGGGTGCACTCAGTCTAATGACCAAAACTGCTGTTGAGAAGCCGTGAGGTATTAATTATTAGTTATTCCTTTGGTGTGGTGTCTTTCGTTGCTAGAAATCGATGGTACAAACTGCTGGTTGTTATTTGGAGTAGAGATCCCAGTTAACAGTACTTACTACAGTGATTTGAGGCTACAGGAGCTTCAGACAAAATGAGTGTAAATTCACATAAACACCTACAAGCTTACTCACTGCTAAAGGCATCATCTACAGCAGATTATCAGGTCTGATTTATTTACAATACAATCTGAGTTGGTGATTTTGTTGGACAGCTGTAGCATTTTGTTTAATTTCAGATCTCCTTTGTAAGTAAAAATGGTATTTAAATGCAATATTAAGTAAGAGATTGATGTGGACTCCATATCTTAATCACCACTGTTATAAGACCTGAAATATTATGTGCAAATCTCAAGCAAACACACATAAACTCAAACACATAATTGCAATGGTACACTACTGTGGTAAACAACAGTGACTATTAAAGTGTTTGATGAAACACATGAACCAACTTTCACAAATTGACCTTTACAAATTTAGCTTGGAATTGTGTGGGGAACATTACAGTGGTATCAGAGCACTGTAAACAAAGTGTTTGAAGAAAGTCCGAAACTAAAAATACATAGTTAACTCAATAACTCAGTCCAGATCGAATTGGGGATATTACAAAGTGACAGTGATCTCAATCTCCACACCTCGGCAAGTAAACATGATCGTCTGAGAGGACGTTCTTCATCTCATTGAAGATCATTAGTTTGGTTTGTCAAGGTTGGTTGTTAACTGATGAAGACCACAAAAACTAGATGAGGCATAAAGCTATCTCTATAACCCCTTCAGGATGGAGGACAAGAGAATCACGTCGTCAACAAAAAGGAGAAAGTAGATCAAGAAGTAGTGAAGGAGGCACTTGTCCCTTGGTAGGATATGCTCCTAGAGGAAGGACTCTAACTCATCTATGTAAATCCCAAACAATGTAGGGGATCCGTCCCACTGTTTTATATGGATCAGAAATCGGGGGCCCATCCCTACTTGAGTCAAATTGGGCATCGGCTGAAAGAGTCCAGATCCTCCTTCTCCAACGTATCATCAGGTGCAAGCAGACAGTACAACAGCACATCATCCTCGCTGAATTTGGAGCCCAGCCCTTCCGCCTCAAGACAGTTTTCAGATTGGTCTCCTTCCTACATCGGATCCGAGGGCTACCCAACTCATCAAAAGGCCGGGATAGGTACCCGTATCTAGCTTATTGCTCTGCCCAGACTATTGCCAGTGCTACCCACCCATGCAAGGCCAAGTGTTGGCTCACAGGGGTCCGAGCCTTCTTGCTTCAGTGGGGATCCAGTTAGATCGTCTTCCCCTGTTCCAGTGTTCTCTAGATGCACCGAGTCATCTTCTACCTATCCGACAAGAGTTGAATAAGATCATCAGAGGGGATATTTACAAGCAATTCGTCCAGGCCATTTGGATCAATCCTCCGGGAGGATTGCGCCCAAAGATGGCCTTTTATGCTGAACATTTATTGGAGATCAGAGATGGGCTCATTGTCTGGCCCCAATATACGCTTCATCACTGGATGCTTGCCCTTCGGATCCCTCTCGGACAGTTTAGAGTAGGATCACATAGACTCCGGGTAGAGTCAGACCACCAGATCGATAGATCAGAGAGGATCTGCCAATTGTGTCACCTACAAGAAGTTGAAACCGAGTCACATTTTATCTTCAGAGGT
The DNA here is from genome assembly GCA_001517045.1 of Pseudotsuga menziesii. Taxonomy (NCBI): domain Eukaryota; kingdom Viridiplantae; phylum Streptophyta; class Pinopsida; order Pinales; family Pinaceae; genus Pseudotsuga; species Pseudotsuga menziesii. Next base: position 194,699 of record LPNX010605056.1, read on the forward strand.
CCTGTATACTATGAGATTAGAGGACGCTTCTATTGCTTGTTCAAGGGGCCCCAAACTCTAGCTGCTTTCTTCAGATACACCGATCAGAGATGTCTAGCACTTTATATTCAAGAAGCTCTTAGGTTTTGAGCCCAGATCTTCCAGCCTCCCACTAGACCAGACACCACACAACGGATCACTGCGTTCAACATGCTACCGTCATCTAGGGGCACCAAGAGATCTATTGATCCTGATATCGACACAACCCCCAGATCCGTAAAGGTCGGGGGTTCTCGACCCACAAGATCTCAACGGCAACTCCATACCAGGCCTCCCTCCAGGAAGCGTCCTAGACCATCCAGACCTCACTGACACCAGTCTAGAGGGCGACCCGGGCCTGCCGGCCCCGACTCAGGACAGCAGACACTTTTACAGTTCTCCCAGTTTTCTTCGATCAGCGTCGAATGTTAGGAGTACCAGACCCTTCCCAGTATTTTCGGCTCTTGGATCTTGTCCTCCTGAGATCCTTCACCCCTGTGCGGGACTACATGATCAGAACTGGAGCAGGAACTCTTCCATGCTTCAACCTAGCTCGACTTGGTTATCTTTACTTCTATCTACTTCATTGCTTATTTTGTATTTCCTTTTTCCTTTTGCTTTAAAGGGAGATCGTTTGATCCTCCCACATGCATAAACTATCATTGTAACTGACAGTCCCGTTGACCTACTTTGTGGTCATTAGTGGACATTAATAAAATTATCTTATCTTATCTACTTCTCCCCAACGGTACTCCTAATGGAGTTTAATACTTCGCTATTTGTGCAGAGTCAACCAAGTACAAACTCGTAGAGGTGCATGATAGTCATGATAACGATCTCCAAGATGCCAATGTCCCATTCTTTGGAACAAGGCCTCCCTCGGGACAAAGTCAAATGCCTTTTGAAAGTCAACAAACATATGAAATATTTTCAAAGACCAATGCCTAGTCTACTCGATAATGGCTCAGAGTGTAAAGATTTGATTAATGGTTTGGTGCTCTAGTCTGAACCTTGCCTATCCTCTTGCTTGAAGATGTCTCCTCTCAAGCTCCTCAAATGACTTGAGATGGAGGGCAATAAAAAAGAGCTTAGAGAAAGTGTAGCCAACCATGTCCAATAATTGTTTAGATTGCCCCAATCCCTTATTTGTGGATTGAGTGAATAATGTGGTAGGACCATACCTGTGGAAAGCCTTGATAGACAACATGGTTAAACATATCAATGATGTAATCAAGAAGAGATGGTCTACAATGTTTGATATAATAGAGACGCAATTGGTACCCATTAAATTTTCCATTGCAAGTCTACCCATTGCCCAAGCCACTCAAATGATAGATGAAGAATCACTCTAGGAGCGATTAGCAGAGATGATGGCGCTAGAGGAAGACAAGTTTCTAGCAAATGTTTCATCTAGATGTTGAAAAGGCCTAACAGAAGGCTTGGCACAATTGTCGCATAAAGAACAAAACTTTTGACAAAGGCAATGTGGTTTTGCTGTATGCTAGCAAATATCTAAAGCATCTCGGTAAATTGTAGATGCATTCACTGGGTCCATTCTTAGTTGAAGATATCAAAAGCTCTAGAGCCATTCAATTAACTCAATTAGATGGTGTACTTAGGCCAAGATGGGTGAATGGCACTTGCCTAAAACCTTTTACCCCTTCCTCTCAATAAGTTGGATATGACTCCTTTGTTCGAGAGTGCGTTAGGGTAGATTCGATTAGGTTCAATTATCTATTTCTTTCTTTCTTTAGGTCAATTTTGGGATCAATATCTATCTGGTTTTGGGTGTTGTGTCATCCCATTCCACCTAGGAGTTAGTCTATGTTCCCTTTTGTTTTTAGTAAAGGCACCACCTCTTTGGTCACAGAGGGATGTTTTTATCTTTGAAATGTCACGATCTTGGAATCAGTCATGAAGAAATTAAGTTGGGAAACATGCAATGAGAAAATTTTGTTGGACTAGGGAAGGTTTGTATCATTGCACAATGGCATCATGAACTATGGGTTGCATTAGGCGGGGTTGCATCCAAATGAGGTTGCGACATGCAATAAAGGTCATGTGGGTAAGGCACTAGGTTAGGTGGTGTGACTGAGGGGGGAAAGTCCAGTCTACCATTAATTCTCCTTAGAAAAGTTCACTCGAGCAATTTGACACATCTATTTCAAAAAAATTCGAACGATTGTGTTATGATGTGTGACTCCTTCACTAAAATTTAAGATTTGAATCACGACAACACGAGTGACACCCTTTTAGGCCTTCCTACCAACCTTATATGCTCTTTAGTTAGAAATATCAAGACCTGGTAACTTTTGGTTCAATCCACATGTATGTATTCAAATGTTCTGTGAAAGTGTTCAGTCCTTGAGCATTTTTTGCCTTATGTGCAATCAGAGTAACAATGAAAGTGTACTTCAACAAATCTAGCAAGGCCTTCCAATTGTATATCAATGTCATTGCAGACACCAACCACAAGAAATGGGGAAGCCCAATTTTAGAATTGAGCATAGGAAGAAGTCAGCCTAGATGAAATCATAGACCATAAAGTCAAGCAAATTGGAGATTTAAAAGGCCAGGTCCAAACCATAAAACTAATGGACTACAATTGCTCAAATAGTATGATGTTTCGAGAGTTGCAACCAGATGTTTATCAACTAACAATTCGGACAAGAATACATCAAATGAAGACGGAGTTGAGGCCAAAGTTTCAGGGGATGCACAACTCCACACATGGATGCGATGAAGCTTTCGATAGCACATAAGCGGTGGCTCGGTGCAAAAAGTTTCTACTCAGTCGAATACATAATGGGCACCTCTAGATGGATATAGATCTTATCCTTTCAATGTCTAGGTTATGAAGGATTTAATGGGTCTTTCCAACATTTGTCCAAATTTTCACAACAACAATCTAGGATAAGGAAAGGGTCGAAAAGACAAGAAAAAGTAACTTGTGTATCAAATACGGCATTACACGAGGCAACAAGGGTGCGACGATAAAGAATATCAACAACCTAGTTGTCAAAATGGCATGTGAAAGTCTTGAAGAATGCACAATGGACACCTTGTATATTGTAGATTTGTGTATGCAAGGCACCACACTTATATAATGAATGAGTTTGTGGATGCAATGAGAGATGCCCAGGCTATAGGTTAGGGATACCCTTCCAATATGGTTGTATTCCAGACTCCAGTGGCCTTTGCCATGTTACATTAGAATCCTCTCGAGACCACAACACCATTTCTTCTAAGAACAAGGATTTAGTGTCCATGGCGTTTTCACCCTAAATTGTTAAAAAAGATAAGGATAACATCAACTTGAATAAAAGGTGTTTCCAAGCGTCACACGACAATACAAGATGCCATTTGAATACTCGTGTACCTCATTGACCACTATGAATCTATGCTAAGCTTTAGAATGGATTCAGACTACTACAACATTAGGCCTAAAATGTTTGATAGTGACTAAGTTCAAATTTTACCACTTCCATTCATCTTGCTAGATGATGTGATTATAAGGGAGATCTCTACTCAACCTTGAGTGACAAAGAAAAAAACATTGTACAAAATCGTCTTTTTGTTTTTGTAGGTAGATGATCAACCATGGCTTAGATCTCATTAATTGGGATACAAAAACAAAGCAAGTGGATGGTTGTTAGAGATACCACTAATTGTGATATAGATGAGGAGCTAAGAGCCAAAGGTCTGTCCACTGTTGGTGATGGCCAAGTACTAAACCCTTGTGCACCTCAATTGCCACAAGCCTTGCACACAAAATACCAAATGATGTTATCATCACTAGTAAGGAACTTAAGGAAGGCCTTCGCAATCTTGCCAATATCTTTGTAGGTGACATCATTATTAAATCACCAAGAACATTTCAAACATTGAGCATGAAGCCGCCAAGTATTCCAAAGAGAAGCCCAAAAAAGTGTCAAATGTCACATCGTTCAGTGGTGCAACAATAGGAGCTCACTATTGATGTTGGCAGTTGCAACCTTAAGAGCTTGTATGCAAGTAGAACCCACAATTGTAGCTACCCTTTGTGTTGTGCCCAACACAAAGCAAGCTACTAGTACAACACAAATTGTGGATAATCATGATGATGGGGATGACCTTTCGGGTCAAAAGAATGGCACCCTTATTGAACTAGAAATCCACAAGGCCACCACTACAAGCCACAACTATGAATAAGGCTAGGGAGGTCACCTATCTAAAATAACTCTTAAGTACTTCTATCCAACTACTAGGGAACTTGATCACATGTCCACCATCCCTCAACAACAAGGCTTACTAAATTTTGGTGCAGAAGGTGGTGACAACCCAAAGAGGCCAATGGGTACAGGAAGGGAACCTTCAAGAACCCCAAAGACAAAAAAGACGATAAGGAAATGTAGGATGTGGCGCAGGGCCAATCTATTCAAAACATTGCACCACGGTATTTGGTTTATCAGTAGACAACCATCACTTACCTTCACTCTCTAACTCAAAACCTTGAGTACAACTAGGAGATGTTTAGGGTCTACCTACATAACTTCAATTTTTCCTAGTTAGGGGCACTACAAGATTAGAGGATCCAAAAATTCATAATTGAGTTGCACATTTTGTTCAAAGTGGTCTATCCCTCACTCGCATGAGCCCCACTTTGCCTTTGCATTTACACACCTCTTCCCCACAGACATTCATCAAGTCTCTTTTTATGATCTGCTATAGACATTTTAATTGACAGGAAAAAACAATTGGTCATTGTTAGCTGAAAATGGAGTAGGACAGCTACAACTTTGACCTACATCAACAAAAGCACCAACTTCAAGTACAATTGAACAAGACAAAATGAGATTGCAATACTTTGTGTTACAACAAGCATACCCTTTTGGATGAGCTCAAAGAAGTCCAACAACATTTCACGTAGATGCGTCCCATGGTTTGTGGTCCAAGCTGAAAATCTAGAGTTAGAAGATATGCACAGTGATGAGAGACTCTCTACCTCTACAAGGAAATTCCACACTTCTCTACTGTGGCTTAGGGAACATAAGGACTTGTAGCTATAGAGCGACTTCAAATGCCGCTATCATGATCTTAAGACACAAGAACTTATGGAACAAATAGACCCCTTGGTCACTAGGCTTGAGCATCATAGAGTACAACTCCAAGTTATGAAAGAACAGACTAAGGTTATTCATTACATTATCTAGAACTAGTTGGAGATTGTTAAGACTAGGGAACAACCTGCACATGACTTATAGATAAAGATGCAACAATGGTAGCAACAAGCTAACCTCGTCATCGACCTCAACCAATGGATTGAACTCCATGTCAAAATACAAAGGTTGATGAGCAGTTGCATACTCTATTCCAAGCCTCTTAGGAGGTGCAAGCACAAATTCAACACTTATGACCAATCACAACGGAGAGTTTATCAAGCATTGCAAAAATAATGTTGTCACTGACCTTGATTGGACTATAGTGCATTAGATGAGACCGACCAAGCTAGATCGAGAAAAGGTGTAAGCCTTTCTAGCCAAAGCACACCTACTTTTATCCAAATGGCTCCTTGAAATCCAAACCTTTTAGGAGTTCAAGTTGTGGGCATCGGAGGTTGTTCCAAAGTTAATCCCTTCGTTTGAAGGGCAAGTTCCAGAGCCAAGAAGAAAGAGGAGGTAGGTTGAAGTTGGCTCGGGGGCAAGTCAACATGTGTGGTTGAGGACTGTTGGCCCCTTTACTTTGAGTTAAGAATGCAGTGATCTCTTGAAAGCAAGTGGCACCAAATCTATAGGGTACATAACAGGAGAGGACGTTGATTTTGAGGATCCTGATACCGGGTTATTGGTAAAATAAAGGAAGACTGGCTGGAACAGAAGTGTAAAGGTCTATTGGATAGATCTATAAGTGGTGTGTGTCAAAAGGGAACAAGTGGCAGAGATTAAAGTCCATACTAGAGTAGCCAACAGCAGAACAATGTTTGGATTCGCAACCTGCCTAAGAGAAACTACTATAATTGTAAAGGCTAAGGCCTGGGATTGGATTGATCACTATTGGACATAGCTGGTTTTTTGGATGTTTTTAATCTCACTAGTTTCTGGTAATCTGTATGTATGGTTGGGCTTCACTGTGTGGCCTATACATAAGCAAACTTTGGGATGCTCATCGTCTGTTGGAATCATGTATATGATTTAGATGGAAATTAATGGAATGGTGACACCCTTTGAAGTCATATTTATGTGTCTATTTCCTATTAATTATATTTTGTGTTGCCATGAATGGGCTTGCATAGGTTTGACATGTTGTGTAATTAAGAAATAGAATAGATGGATATAATAGTAATGGAATCATTGTTAGAGTAGTTACATTTGCACCCTCTATCTATTCTTGCATTGTTTTTGTTCTAACAATGTGCCTTAGGTGGGACCTTCCCTATAACAAGGGATTGATATGTCGGCAGTAGACTACAGTGCCTTTGTTGAACACCTAAGTGGACCTTGATCAACACTTCAAGCCAATAGGAATGTCTCAATAAGGGACGAGGACATGTGCAAGTCTAAGGCTACGTTGAAAACTTTGCTCAAGCCAACGGAAGTATGTGCTATGCAATGCAGCCCACAACCGACATAACCAAGTGTGACTGTCTTGCCACTGCACAAGAGATTGGATTTGGTATAACTGTTAGAAGGTAACAATTCATATCACTTCAGTCTATACAGATCAATCACATCCATACTCAATATTAATAAAATAAAATACTCCATCGTATGGGAACCCAGTACAGGCCCAAATGCACGTGACAGTCTACACCAGACATGAATAAGTTGGGGAGATCATGCCTCGAGTCACCAAAACTGCTATGAACAAAATTGTAAGTGGAGACCATGATGATCAAAATTTTGTAAGCCACTGATGTGGACCTCTCAAGCCATAGTAAGAAGGTGAGTGCCTAATAAGCTCTGAGTTACATTTGAGCCCTGAGCTTCAGCATCTCAAAATCAAATCAGATTCCTTCTAAGCCTTGGAAACAACTTATTCTTTAAAAGCATGTGAAGCAAAAGAAAGCTTACCTGTTCGTCTTCTATCTCCTGGTAATGAGAAGCATGATCCTTAGGAGCAATCCACGTCTCAAAGGGAAGTGAAGCTGCATAAGGAACAAATGCAATGAAGTGTG
>LPNX010605056.1:201942-212953 GCA_001517045.1 Pseudotsuga menziesii
TAACCCGGCACCTGGACTGTATCTCCTTGCTCAAACATTCGCAGAGGTTGCATTTGCCTGTCCTGATAAAGCACTCCCTTGCATTATTAAGCCTGCATTCCACAGTAGTTGGGATAATGGGAAGGCCAATAATCTGACTGTGAGAATGCCTCATCGATGCTCCTGCTGTCACTCCATGATTTTTGAAAACCTGCCAAACATGTAATCATCTTTTAGAACAAAGGTAAATTTTAAATTTATTCCACGAAGAAAAGCCAGGCACTTCACAGTGCGGTGGCAGATCTATAAACTCTTTGCGCATGTGTAGCGATGCATTGAAATTAGGTAATGCATTGGTTGATTGATTATGGACACTATCACAGATTCACCTATGACCTCAAAGTAGTTAAGCTAAATATTAGATTTTGAGATACCTCAAGGTGCATATCAGACCCGGGTTTAGATGGGTTTGTGCTAGTTGCAGTCTACAGCCATGACGAGGGTAGGGTGATCCAAACTCTTTGTGTGTATCTTGTAACAGTAGTTACAGTACATTAGTTTAGAGGCTGCATTGAATGCATTATAATAGAGTATTGTATATAGACACTAGCACAAACCCATCTGTAACTGCAACATATATCCACCATGCAAACTGTTCACAAACATTATGCATAGAGTAGTGTAGCAATAAATGCATGTATGTTGGATTATAGACTGTTGGATCTGAAATGCTTCAGTTCCAACAGTATATACCACAGCATATGGATTTATTGCAACACTGCTCACCCAAACTGTCTGCTCCAAAAACTTGAAGTGATAGGTTTCTTTCTAGAACCTGAAAACCCTCGTTTTTCCCACCTGTCTTACCTGTCCCTACAAGTTTCTGGGCAGACTGTCTGCAAGGTAGATAGCATTACCTCTCTGCCCTACCTGTCACTACAAGGTTCCGGGCAGACAGTCTGCAAGGTAGATAGACGTTGCCTGTATACCCCAGTCTGATATGTGAGGTTGAGAAGCTTGACGACGCATGTCTCAAGTACACAAACGGCCAGAGTATCAAAAATTGAAATTAACTTCAAGCTGCGCAATGTTGAGGTGCATATCAAACCCAAGTTTAGATGGATTTGTGTTAGAAACAAACAACCTAAATAATAGTTCAGTCTATGAATCCCAAGAGAGTTACCTGGACGTATTTGATGATCTCATTGCTTGCAAGCTGTTGAACTCTTAATTTATATGCAAGTAAAACATGAAGTATACTTGATTCAGGCATGCATGCCAAAGTCATAGAATGTTCAGGAGTCTCAACAACTACATCATGAGAGCCGAATCCAGTAAGGGTAATATGAAGTGGGTCGGGAGAGCGATGAGAGAATTGGGTGGATGGATGATCCATCGAGAGAGCCGGGTACAGGTTTTTTATTACTCTAACGATCCAAGCTGAGGTTCCCTCCGGGATTCTGAAGATTTCAGGGGCACATTCATGCTCATGGTTGAGACAGAATGCACAGGGCCCTTGAGATTGAGATTGACGTGGGTCTGTATTGGATTTGAAGTCTGTGGGCCGTTTGCCTCTGGCAGGAGATATGATTACCCATTTGTCTAGAATTGGGTCATGACGCATCTCTGAACACCCAGTTGCTGGTCCTTCCATTTTTTGAAGATTAGCTGAGATGATTGCTCAGAATTAGTCCTTGAAAACAAAAACAAGTAGAGGATTGGGTTCTCATCGTTAAAGATGGGCGACTCTCATAAAAAAAATATCATGACTCACAAGTGTCAACTGACTAAAAGACGAGAATTCATTCTTTCGCACCTTCTGGGCGTTGCAATGTGTCCCATTAAACTTTATGATGATCATAGAATGGTACCTAGAACCAGCAAGACGGAAGGTCACAGCATTTTAAAGTTTAGTGGCCAAATGGACCGCAGAACATTGGCATCACTACTATAGTAGAGGAGAGAGGATAGATAGCGTTTGGGTTGTAAGGCTTTTCCTAGTTTTTATAAAAGGTAAAAGTTAGTAACTCTATGATTTATTTAGAGCTAGGAATGTTTAAAGCTTTTGTGACAGTAAATTAAACATCTTTCCTCACATATACAATGGCAATGGTTTTACCTATGTTGGATTTGGTTTTGTGCTATTTGTATGGTAGTGCTATGTCTTAATTTTAGTAAGCTACTTAGTTAATGTTGGCAACTTGGTGTTAAGGGCTACTTAAAAAAACTTGGTATTAAGGGGCTGTAATTTAATTAGTGAGGAAGTTTAGCATTCTTCACATGGATTCAAATTCTCAATGAGGCATTGGCCTATTGTGATAAGGGTATAATGAAAGGCACCCTTTTTTATTGGGAACCCTATCTTGGGTCGGACATCTTAGCACTTGCTAAGTCATAAGTTTTATGCTAGGCACTGGCTTGTGGGATGTTGGCACTAGCCCAAGGTTTATAGTGGCAATGAGTCCAATTTGAACTTGGGTCTCACCCAAGTAATCCCAACAAGTTATTGATTCTCCTAGATCCACTATATATATATTGGCAACTTATACTTACATAGGACGATCCAAGACCCATTATCCTTTGAATATTTAGAAGCCCTGGATGTGTTATCAACATTGGAATATAGATAACATGTTAGGCTCAATATATTCTTTTTTTTTTATGAATACTGGATTGACAAAGTTAAAGGATATATTTTTCGAAGGTCACATGTTTTTCTAGAACATGCTTTCCTGCATCTCCTCCTGGGAAAATTTAGATGAATACTAGATGCTTATATTCACTTTTATGAAAGGAATGTATTTTTCTAAAAATAGTCCCTAATGACAAAACAACACAATGTAAAAGAGGTCAATATGGAAAAATGGAAAAATTTAAAAGACGTCAAATTTCATATTGAATTTAACTCATTTTCAAATTAACACCATATAAAATGGAAAACTTTATGTTATTGAAAACAAAATGTATAATGTTCTAAAATAATATTCCTTATTTTCAAGAATATGAGTAGGTAAGAAGGAATTGACAAACCACATAAATGGCTTGCTTCTTTCCCTACATGAACCATAGGCATAACCACTAAGAAGGAAACACGTGCCAGATGGAAATGCCTTTAAACTATATAAAGACTTTTGATAAAAATTCAAAAATGGGAGATAACTTCATCAATAGTGGAGACTGAAATATAATACATGGACCATGTTGTGATTTTTAATTTCCTCCATTAGTGACCCTACAAGTAAAACCCGGTAGTGGTGAATCATTGTAAATAGAGGTAAAAGACCTTCTTGATCTAAAGCTTTGTGCGAAAGGGTTCTTTAATATAAATTTGTCACACTTGAAACATGGAGAGAAGATCTTTGAAGGAGGACCATACTTTTTGAATTCATTTTCCCTTCACATGGTACTTGATAAAGAACTTTGATCTTACTTGGGATGACTTTTCTAAAGTTATGTTATGGATTTGACTCTATTCTCTTCTACCCTTGGAACTCTAGGATGAAATTCTTGTAAGATATTAATAATTCTTTGGAGACATTGATAAAATATTTAGAGATGAGTGCAAGGGTTTAACTCTGCTATTTATTGACAATGTTGTAGTACATTTCGGTAGTTTTGGGCCAACAAGTGTTTAGTTTGAATCCCCCTAGATGAGACACACTAGTTTACACTGATGATTTTTTAGTAAGGTGCCACCATGATTGTGGGGAAGAATCCATTGGGTTTCACTGTGATGTTTTCCATGGAAAAAGTATATATATTTAAAGCTAATAAAACAAGTACTCTTCATATGATGGATAGGGTGTTGATGAACGTTTCAAATCCCTCAGTAGAGTCAATAACATTAGAACATCAATATGAAGAATGGGTGCAGTAGATAATAACCAAACTTATTTTTGATGTAGAACATTCCATAGGGGTGAACACCTAATGAGGCATTTTCCACTAAACCGGTGGATTCATCGAGGTAAAAAACTAGATGTAGAGTGTTTCCAGGAAGTAAAATGAAAATGCAATGAACAAGAAAAAAGGGAAAGAAAATTAGTTGAGTAAGAAACCACTACAAATGTATTTGAAGCCTTACAGAACTTGCATTAGAGAAGGGAACCTTTTGTTAACCATTTTTTTTTACAAGGAAACATAATCAAAGTTAAGGGGAATCTCTGCAAAGGTCAAGGAGCGACATCCTTCTTTTTTATAGAGGTGATACTCCTCTTTTAAATCTTAAGGATAACATAAACCAAACAAAAAACAAGTTTTTTTGACATAACCAAAATAATCAACCAAACATGCATTGTTCCTTAAGAAAGGACTAATAAATTAACAACCATTTCAAAATGTGAAAGATATTGAAAAAAAATATAAATTGCTCAGCCTTACATATTTTTGTTTCCAATATTTATGATAAAGTAACCTAGATCATTCAAAAATTCAAAAATAAAAATGGAAAGAGCAACTTTTAGAACTTTGAAACATTGAAATTTATATGTCAAAGTTTTAACAAAATATATATTTAATCCCAATGTGACTTAGTTAAATAATCTAAAATAGCATCGTATAACATTACCAAATTCCATTGACATAAATAAATGAGAAATTCAAATGCATTCATCTTCACGAGTGCAAGAATGGGGCTCCCAGTTACCATTAATAATAGGAAAATCGTAGCAACATAAACAAAGAGGGAAGTTAATCAAAGCCTTATTCTCATGGATATAACATTGACAAAAACAATGTGGAGGAACACTAACTTAGAGAAAAGAGAAAAGAGGGTAGACTTGAACTGCTTCACTTTCAGAAACCAAGAAGCAAGGTTCTTTGGATTAAATCCTTAAATAGTATATGAATCAAGAAAAATCATTAAATAATGTCATTAAATCAAATTGATAATACATATGATACTCTAATTGTCTCAACCATTTTTCACTTTCATAAAGCCTTAGAAGTGATGTCAACAACTTAATTCATTCAATCATTAATATGCTCCCAAAAAGGCGATTTCCCTAATTTCCTCTTTCACTTTCAATGTTATCATCTTCTCTTCTAGTCCATCTATCATGCCAAAATTGTCTTGTACTAAATGAGTTGTTCCCCACATTATCAACCACAAAATATTTCAACTATCTTACAATCTTGAATTCATTAAAATGAGTAAGACTATTGAATTATGCACCTAAAGAAACATTAGTTTCAACCACTTTGACTTTGAACTTTTCCTTTGAATGTATGTTATCATTTTGGATGAGAGTGGGGCCTTTTCATAACTTAAGTACTTCAAAAAAATATGTTTTCTTTTATGTTCAAGGCTATCATAAGCTACAACTAATTGTTGAAGAGTGTCAATCCTATTATCCTAGCCTTTATGTATCTCTATCAATTTGATATCGAAGGGGAGGTTATCTTTTGATCTTTTGTGACCGCTAATGATCTTCATTTTCCTTATGAAGGTATCCACATAATTTTCATTAAAACCTCCGTCTAACTATCCACATAATTTTCATTAAAACCTTCGTCTAACTATCCACATAATTTTCATTAAAACCTTTATTTTGTCTAAATTCCAATGTTTATTTAAGTAAAAGAATTCTACTTGCCATAACAAAAGCATTATTGATCATTTCCCATAGACTAAGGAACAAAGCTATCTTCACCTCCATATTACTTGATATAATCTTTATAACCTTGAACAATAACTATTGAGTTGTTTTAACTTTATTCCTAAATGTCTTCAGGTGCCTAAGTAGTGAGAGGATTTGCAAATAAAGGCTCTAGGTTCAATACCTTTTCTAGCTAAACCACTATTCTTTGCAACCTCCAAGCTCTTCTTCTAGTTCACCTACAACATGTTCCAACATTTTCCTTGTAGCTTTATGCACCAAAATCCCTCAACCCTTTAACATCAAAAGTAGCCTCATAACACTTTATTATCTTTTAGTTTTTTATCATAACTATAATGATGCAAAATAACATAAATCTCTTCAAAGGTGGGTAACTTTTGATACACATCTCATTTCCAACTACATTATTACTCTCTAATTTTTATTATCTTTTAGTTTTTTATCATAACTATAATGATGCAAAATAACATAAATCTCTTCAAAGGTGGGTAACTTTTGATACACATCTCATTTCCAACTACATTATTACTCTCTAATTGACAAATTGTGAGCCCTCTAACCACAACCATCATTCATTATATTTACATTTAATTATAGTTATGTTAGCTTATTATTATTATTATTATTTCATCCTATATATGTATCAAATAGACTTATTTGGGTTATTCATATTATTGTAATTTGTATGTACATGAAATATTGTTGTTGGTAATCTAATCCTTTTGGTTAACATTTTCCCATATTGTATTAGTATTAGTATTATTCATTTTCATGAGAAAAAGTAAATGATTCACTTATGAGGTATATATGTCATTAGTTAATGAAAAGTAAATGTGCTTATACCTATCTTTTTGTTTTGTGTGGTTAGTTTATTTGCCTATATTAACTTGTGTTGCCAATAATATATATGCCTGAATGGGCTCTTGATAATAGTTGTTTCTTGATTTCATTTTGCACCTTGCTCTCATTCTTTAATTTGTTAATCTATGTGAGTAAACTTTTATTATGATTTTTCATATGAAAAATTTCTTTGTTATTGTTAAATAATTTTTTACTATTTTTGTGAATCTCCTCCTTGTGAATTTCTTTTATGTTGTGGTTTTGTTGTTGTTGAAAGTTGTGGATTTTGTATCTTTGATGTGTAATGTTGTTTAGGTTTGAACAATTTCTTCAACTTTGTTGAAAAACACTTGCTCAATTTTGTCCAACATTATGTGCATCGTCTATATATCTTTTTCAGGGTCTTCATGCTTTATTCGTTCAACCTCCGACCACCTTACTAAAAAGAGAAAGCCCGAGCCCGGCTAGTACATCTGAGTCAATCTGCCAACACTTGGACTTGAACCTGAAACTTCGTTCAACCTCTGACCATCTTACTAAAAAAGTCCACCTTACTAAAAAACGCCCAGCTAATACATCAGAATCAATCTGTCAACACTTGGACTTGAACCTGAAACCTACCAAGAATTCCCAAGGACTGAATGAGTGTAGCTTTTCCAATCCACATATAGGTCTAAGCCTATCATCTATATCTTATAATGAGGAAGGTAATATGCATGATTTCTTATAATGATGAAGCTAATATGCATGATTTCAGTGTAAATTCTGGCTATGTTATTCTCTTCTTCTAATGAGAAAATGTATTTTCTTTATTATTCTCTTCTTCTAATGATAAAATGCACTTTCTTTATGAGTTCAAGATGAACGCTCCCAGTAATTCCATGCATGTTTGGTCTTAAAAAAAAATGATGTAAAAATCTTCACTCATAGAATATACCTCGATCAAAGATTTGAAAGTATAATCACCAATCCATATTTGTAGAATTTTTCTTGGTTTTCCGGAATTGTATTTAGGAGGAGCACCTTGGTTTGAATGGCTTTAGTGTTTTCTTAGGTGGTCCAACTGTTTGTGGATTTAGTTTCCTTGTGTCAAGATTTTATTTTTGTGTGGCCTGAGCAAGACCACTTCTCCAACCATTAGCAGTTCGTCATGGTTCGTGTGCTCATCTTGAAGCCCCTTTTACAGATGATCCTTCTTCCCTGGGTTCCTCGACTCCTTGCACCGTGGCCATATGGAAAATGTATTCAGAAGTAAGGGATTTTATAGAGTCACTTTTGAAACAGAAATTGAACTTTCGAATGCCTTGAAGAAAGGCAAGTGGGTTAGCAAAAACAATGAAGCTTGTGGACTCAGAGGCGTGTCTCGACGATTTCGCTCGCTCCTGATAGCATTTTCTCGCACGAAACGGGTATAAAAATTTGAGATAGAGAATGGCTGTGTTTAAATTTGCTTAAGCTGGGTGTAGTGTGGGTATTTGAAAGAGAGGAATTCATTTATGTGTTTTGAAACCTGGTTTAAACAACACAAAATCTGCATTTGAAAAATAATACCGGATTCCACTTGTCATTGTTTACTGTTGTTGATTAATTATGCGGTCTCTTCATTTGACTACTTGTGATTATAGCCATTTCTTGTTCAAAGCATTCTTAAGGTGGCCTTCGTCACCGTTTACTTGTTTAGACTATCTCTTTAACCTAAGGTGGCCTTTGTCACTGTTTACTCTTGTTGATTAATTATTATGCGGTCTCTTCATTTGACGACTTATGATTATAGCCATTCCTTGTTCAAAGCATTCTTATTGAACTTTAACAGTTGAGCTCAATTATATCACTCTCTGATTCACTAAGATTCTTTGGTTTGCATGATTAAAGCACGCATGTTGATATTTGACAGATTTGTTGTTTTGTGCATCAGAGTTGAGATCCTCTTTCGCTCCAACATGTTCTTTATCACCTTCTATGTCATAGTTTGGAGATTGTTCCTTCACAACTTCACGGGTTTTCACTCCCATTATTGATTGCTTGTGCCTATGATCACTAATGGAAACCCTTCTAGTTTTGTTGATTTGTCGGAAGCATTTCTTGTTTCATGTAGCCTATGATTTTGAAGGAGTCCACTTATCATCATTTTGCACCTTGTTATGGTTTGTGGTAAGATTCTCTATAGAACTGTTAGGAAATCATGAAATGTAAGGAGTCCACTTATCATCTTCTCACGTACTGTAGTAGTTATGGTTATGAGTTAAGAAATTAATAAGTCATAAAGGGTTCTCTATAGAACTGTTAGGAAATGATGAAATGTAAGTAGTGAGGATATTTAGGGTATTGTTTCAGTTATCACTACTACAGTACGTGAGAAGATCAGAGGCAGGTAGAAGGAAAGTGGCAGTCATCCAATTTTGGCTTTCCCTCAACATGAGTCATCAGTTTTCCCAACGACGTATAGTACTAAGGTGCGCCAATGATAAATCACACTCGTGCCATCACCATTATGGGCCAACAACTACACAAAGAGAGAGAAGTCTATAAAAGGAAGCCTCAACTACAAAGCAAAGGATCAAAATTTTTTATATTGTGAAGCTACCAAATTTTGGCTTCATTGAGTGGGATCTGCAACATCAATGTCATCTCTTTTTCTCAATCTCATTCTTCCTCCTCTTTATAAACACAGTCTAAAGCCCATTTTTTGGGAAGGAAAAGCAATAGGCCTAGGATTGAGATTCAATAGTCCCTTCCGGTGCCCCCTTTTTCCATATGAAGAACAATCAGGATTGAGGCAAATTGCCACTAGATGAAGCAATAAGATATCATACATGTTATTAAAGTTTCCTTTCTTTTATGTGTCTTCTATTTTGTTGAATGAATCAATGGAAAATCTTGTTGAACTTATACTTATATTGAGAGGGGAGTGAATCAATATAAGACTTCTTTTTACTTTAGACAAGCATTCATCAATCATTCGTTGATTATGAAATAGTAAACACATATAAACACAAATCATAGCACATAGAATTTAAAGTAGAAACTATTTCAAGAAAAAACATAAAAAATTATCTTTATAAATGCATGTAGGCACCAACTTAATGTGACAAAGTTGGTAGGTACGAACCTACTGGAGACACCAAACCCCTTAGCTTAGCACCAACTCAGCAAGATTTGTAGGCACCCACCAACTAGAGACACCAATCTCATCAGCTGAGCACCAACTCAATAAGATCTGTAGGCACCAACCTACTGGAGGAACATGTACAATAATGTTGATATAATCACCTCAAAATTTGCCTTATAATCAACTCTATATTAGCCCTCAAAATTGTTATATGATCACCTCAAATCTGCTCCATAATCTCCCTCAACTCTGTTCCATAATCAGCTTCAGATGTGTTATAAGGTTACCTTCAAATCCACTCTATAATCTAACATGATCACCTTCTACCTTGGCCTCATCCAAAGAAGAACCCTTAAAAAATATTCCAAGATTGGCAAACCTTCCTCTTCCACAAGGTGCACCTCCTCTTCCTTAGGGAACTCTAGAAAACCTTCAAGAAACATCTTAAGAAAAATTCTAGAAAACCTTCAAGAGAGCATCTCTAAGCAAGCCTTCCTCTTCATAAGTTCTCCTCTAAAACACTTTCTCTTCTTCTTAGAAGTGCGCACCTCTAAAAGGTATCCATGAGAAGATGAATGAATAAACAAATGAAGAGCACCTCCTTCTCTTTATACTATTTTTAAGTCACATTTCTAGGCTGACATAACATTGTTCAACATCTTGGCAGGGTCGACCTATCACTTTGGAAGGGCTATTTTAACACTTCATATCTCCACAATCCTATGGAGTTAGAGGGAATACCATTCGCCATTGGAAAGGTCTCAGAATAATCTTTTCGACCATATATCATATGCTCCCATCTGAGCTAGGTCCTTAGAGAGAAAAATGACCTTCAAAGATAGGGTATCCAACCTAAACATCAAAAGTCTATAAATGTCAATTTGCAATTCCCTCCCGTCTTTGACAATAATGACACAATATTTCCAACAATCTTCATTTTTCAATCTTTATCTTGTACATTTGCAGTCTTTCCTTGTCTTTGACATCAATGACAACAATATTCCCAACGCATCTTGCCCATTTGAGTTCATGTGTGCCATAAATGTATTTTAGAAATAGTGTATGCTTAGCTCTTTTCTTCATTATATATTCATGATCTTATATATGTGAGATTTTGAACCAATGGATCTAGAAGCTAAATGGAGTAGTAATACAGTTAGCAATCCATAGAAGAAGAGAATAATGTATTAGGGTAAAATAATTTTCAATAGCCTAACAAAGAGAGCTCATTAGAGATGAAGCTTCCATACAATTGCATAGAAATCAAGAGTGAATTCAAGTAAAGATCTAAGCTAAGAAGTCTTCATCTATGTTTTAAAAACCGGTCAACTCGGGCTTAGACTCAGTTGAGTTGATTGAGTTGACCCTCCACTAAGTTGGCTTGGCCTTCAAACCGGTTCGGCTGACCATTTCGGTACCCAACCGACCAAGTTGGTGTCCGACTCAGCCAATTCGGTACTAAACT
>LPNX010605056.1:213005-262744 GCA_001517045.1 Pseudotsuga menziesii
GGTCAACCCAACTGAGTCCCAACCTGAACTGGCCAAGTTGACTATAAAAAAGAAGATATGTTCAGTTACTCAATAGTATTTGGTAATACTAAAAAGTAATATTAAATTCTTAAAGTAAAAGTGACACTCTCCCTATCTTTCATTTTCTATCATTTTACTTAAATTTTTAACATTACCATTAAATGTTTCAAGATGTTTGAGTGGTTCCAACCTCGTCAGAATTCATATGCAAGAGTAGAATTTTGAGATCCCATTCAAAATTCAACAAACTTAATAGTTTTCAAGGTTTCAAGATTGCAAAGTTTCCATCAAATTCTATCATGTACGAGGGTATGGGATCAACATTTAATCAAGCACATCAAATCCTCTATATAACTTGATGTTGAAGGTGTTGATTGTTAAACTCCTCTGTCATGACCTTACTAAAAATGTACTCTTCACTCAAGGAAAATCACTTATTAAGCATGGGAAGTTTTTTCTACCTTATTTTAACGATTGGATTAGGAAGTTTCATCAAAATTGTAGGGTGTTGAGTCATTGACTAATGTCCTTGAAGGATCAACTTTGAGCTTCAAGGTAGAGGCAAGGGCTAGAGCTTAGAGGAGGGAGGCATAGGGTGCTATTGATGAATATGATTCCAATATAGGCAATGATTTGTCAACATGTATGATTTATGATTTATGTTTCAAATTCATTTTTTTAAATGTCCCTTCTCATCGGAAACTCGTCCTCGTTTCCCCATTTGTGCAACTTAGAATCTAACCCTAACCCTAAAGCTATAAGATGAAACCTGGCCTCATGCTTTTGGTTGTTCAGCTGGTACTACTACTGCTACTACTACTACACTTGTAGATGACCTTGAGGAGTCTGAGCTTGAGCCAAATGATGATGCCATTGCTAGTCCTTGTTATAGTTCTACTTCTAGCTCTAGCAGTGATGATGAGTTTGATGATTGAAATTGTTGATAAATGACATGTACGATGTTTGATCATTGATGTATGATGTATGATGTAGTGACATCATAACATGTTTTTTGGACTCTACAGGCCATTTAGGCCTCATTGATTATGTATTTTATTCTAGATATGTACACAGTACACTTCGTGCAATTTGATATATTCACCCTTATATGGTATATACATGAGCAGACTTCGGATATTTTGCCTCTAATGCTTTGGAACCATGGATTAGAATCTTTAAAATATTGTTTTTCATTAAAATTTAAATATTTTATGTCTTTTTAGTAAACCGAGTCATTAAATTCAAATCAGTCGACTCATACTGATTCTGAGTCCGAGTTGACCCTTGATCGAGTTCGAGTCTGAGTCTGAGTTTTAAAACATTGGTCATCATTAACCAATTGAATGCTCAATGGAATCCATCAATGAATGAATTGTAGAAGTGCTTGATCAACGAGGTGCAAGATTACATATATAGGTAACCAAGCTTAGGTTTAATTACATGCACAAGCATAAAAGGTTAGTTAAACTTAATAGCAGTCACCCTAAATGGTAAAATGCGTTCTCCTCAAGGCGTGATGTTGAACATGCAAGTATTGTTGGGATTTCACTAGTCCTAGAACTGATAAGTGAGGTGTGCTTTTGTGCTAATATTAGACAAGTGCACCCTCCTTAGGAAGTCAACTAGGTCATGCAAGTGTAGCAAGGGTTAACTGATCCTAGAACTACCTCATGAGGTAGTTAACTCAGTCGCGCAGGTGCAAACAATGTTTAAACTTTAACTAGACCTGCATGTGAAATTGGAGTGTAGAAGTGGACCTAAATAGCCAACTAGGGTGCATTAGGTAGTTAATTAGGCCCAAAAATTGTTAATTTAAGCAAACTATTTAGTTAACTAGGCCAAAATAGTTAACTAGAATGTAATAATTCCTAAAAAAAGGGGGTTAACTGGCTAGTGTCTTTGACCGTAAAAAAGGGGGTTTGACCATGCAAATACACCCTTGACCCTAAAATTAGGGAGAGAACTCCAATAGGAGTGCTATTGTCCCCTAGAGAAGCAAAAGAGATGCCTATTGTCCCCTAAAGAAGAATGTGCAAAATATGCAAAATGAATGTGCATGTACACCACCAATATGTATCTTCTAGTGATGAAGTTGTGATTAAGGCACCCCTGAAGCACCAAGTTCTATCTAAGTATTGGTTGTTTGCATTGTGTTTATACCCTTTCACCTCTACAATAACATTTACAAATCATCCCAAACAACAAAAGCCGACTCCATGCACCATAAGTTTTTGTTGTAAATCTAGTCAAGAGAGCTTCGTAGATAAAAATAGGTCATCCTAGGGTGATAAACTATGACACTTGCCTAAGATATATAAAGTGTACCTCCCCTTTGGCTTGAGGACCAGCTCGAAAGCTTAGAGTGGTGCAAGAAGGTGCATCCTACACAACTCTCCCTAGCCTTGCAACCCTTCCTACCAGCCTCTTTCCTTCTTTCTCTCCTCCATTTGCAATATCCCTTAAAGAGAGAAGGGAAGGCAAAAACACTGATTGAGACAATGAGTGGGGAAGGGTACAACTTGGGGAACAACAAACTGTTAGATTTTTTTTTTAGTGCATTGCATATGTTTTGCTTTAGAATCATCACTTTCAACGATCTTGATAGCATTGTTGTTCATTTTTTTCCCCTTAAGTTCTTATCCAGCAGGCACCACACTCTTTGTGGAGCATTTGTGATGATCATTGATAATATTTTTCCTTTTAGAGCATCCGTGTTTGATATTTTCAGCTCTATACTATTATGATGGAAGCTTTTTGTTGCTTCCTTGTATGCATGCATTTTGGCTTGTGTTTGGAGCACTTAATTTTTTATTCTTTTGGTTGGAAGGTGGGTCAACGCTCTTTGATTCCTTGAAGCATATTCGTTGGTCTTTGTCACTACAATGCTTAGGTTTCTTGAAGCATTCTTCTTGATCATCGATAGTTTTTTGCCTTAGCAAGGCCTCTATCTTTGATCTTTCAACTTCTACACTTTCAGTTCTCTTGACAAATATGATGGCTGTCTCCTTTGCTTCATTTGGACAAGTGTTTTATATGATAGGACACTATCTTAGCAATTTTGTTGTTTGGAATATCGGTACTTGGTTTGGTTTGAAGCACTCTAGTGGATCTTCGACACTTGCTTGTAGCTTCCTCAAATCCTTTGAGCTTCAACATTATCATCTTCCATGTCAGTTTTTGGAGATTGTTCTTTGACAACTTTATTGTTGTTGCTCGGTGTCCAGTTCAACATCAATGCATTGCCCACTAAGCCCTTGAAAACACATCCTTTTACGTCTTGGGTCTGTTTTAGGTGTGAAGAGTGTTAGTTGTTAAGGGGGAATAGGGGCAACGCCTTCTTCCTTCTTGTTCTTCAGCTTCGTAAATCCTTTGTCCTATCCCAACTTGTTAAGGGTGGATGTTAGGATATTATACATTGTGTTGCAAGTGTCCTATCACCTTGTTGGTCGTCATCTCTATTTAAAGATCATGGAGGAAAATCCTCCATGACATTGATGTGATGCTGCATGATGGAGAGTATTGCATTGAATATAAATCTTGATGAACAGTAACACCTTTTCCCTGTAGCTCAATCGATATTTCTATCTTAGAGGGCTTATGATGTAAACCTTCATGTCTTGATCTTTGATCTATGAGGTTTATTTCTCTATGGTATTCATTTTTGTCATTGCTCACCTGTGTTTCCTAATAGCCAATCGCAGTGCTTTAAAGATAACTGCGATATTAGGTTGCAAGGTCCAAAGAGGTGTGTAGCCACAAAGCAAGAACTGGAAACCCATTTTGCTGGTAGACAACTCTAGAGGGTGTATATTGAGATTCTGCAGACTCATAAGGCTGCAAAATCAAGGAATGTGGAATATCACAATATAAGTCAAATAGTTGTGGAAGATGAACCTTCATACAAAAGGAGTTTGAACAACTGCAACAAAACTGCACTGAAGTAACAATCAGCATGCATATTACCAGTATAGAAAGAATTGTAACAGTTAAAATACATGCTTTGATACAACTAGATCTAAAATCTACAAGGATTGTAACTTATCTGAAGACACTTTTTGGCTACCACATCTCTCAGTTAGGAAATTTCAGCTAACCTCATCTTGATATGCCAAGTTATTTGATGGTATTATCGGTTGGTGCTGTCAATTGTGTTTGGTAGGGTTTTGCTGCAAAGGTCATTATGAGGTTTTATAACCTCTATGTTTATTCCATTCTATCCATGTTAGAAAGGCTATCAACGAGGGTTTGTTGGATTGGTGAAAGCAGAGCACTTATGACATTTTACAACATCTATGTTTATTCCATTTTATCCATGTTAGAAAGGCTGTCAACGGGGGTTTGTTGGATCAGTGAAAGCGGTGGGCTTATGAGGTTTTACAACCTCAATGTTTATTCCATTTTATCCATATTAAAAAGGCTGTCAACGGTGGTTTGTTGGATCAGTGAAAGCAGATCGCCAGTTATTGCCCCCGTCAAGGTTCATGTCTTCCCTGAAAGATGTTGTCTCTTGTGGGTCGCTTGTGCTAGTGCTTGTGCTTCTATTTTTGGTTGGGGCTAGGTGCAAGTCCTAGGCAACATAGTTTGAGTAGATACCACGCACTCATGATTCTTAGGCAAATGATTCCAAACTGAATGCCGTGAGAGTGGGGGTGGACATGCTTGCCATGTATGGATAAGAGGAAGCCAGTCAAAAGAAAAAAAAATGTTAGAAAAGCTTGCAAAGGGTTAAGGCCATATTTCATTACTGCTCTGATGTTATATAATTATATCTGGCTAATAAAATGACAAAGCTATCATCAGAGTTCAGTCTTAACACAGGATTAAATCAGTGTGCTTGTATCTAAGATCTATGAAATAAGTGAACTGTGAATTAAAGTTTCTTATTACATGTGAGGCTATCTTTTAGAAATTGGCAGCTCTTTAAAGTGGCCACTAATAATGACATAAAATATTCAAAAACTGCTTTATAATTCCCAAAACTAATAAAAGGAATAGTTCCTCAGCCTAGTAGAAAAATAATCACACCAAAATCAGCTTTTTACAGTAGCCAAAACATTAAAATTAAAAAAATTGTTTGAATTTGGACAAATTTATATAATCCGTGCCTTGAGACAAATAATGTGGAAACATACATCAGCAACACATTCTCTTGATTTGTTGGTAATATACACCTCAATAAATAGCCCAATTTAGAAGGCTATATCGATGTTTCAAATAATATCAGATATCTATTCCATTGCTATTGTAAACAAGCAGAGATCTCCAGACCAGGCAAGGAAACAAAAGCAATAGATAAAGGAGCTACTGGAATAGGTAACGTAGCATCAACCATGACAGGATCTAACGAAGGAATATCTCCATCTTCAGTTAACTTCAACACTGCACCATTTAAAAGCATTGTTTGACTATGAAGGTCGCCATCTTTTGGTGTTAAGTGGTATTCCATTCTATAATCTTTCACCTCTGATGTTTTGCTTCCAGCCCAAGCCAAGAATTTCTTAATCTTATGTATAAAAGACTCTTTTGAATTCAGGCTTCTCTTGGACATGGTAGAATTTGGATAAGAAGAAACAAGAATTTCAACATTTGTGTCATTGCTTAGGTTGATCAAGAGTAAAGTTATTCCAGTCTGCAGAAAGACATATACAAGAGTAAGATACTGATCCACACTAACAGTCAATCTATAGATCACACATCATATTAGTTCTGAGAGATGCCATCAGTAATGCAGAAAATTGAGGTATGTAAATGACACAAATGTTATTCTTATTACTTACATCATTCTTTGTACAATGAGCATATGTGCGAATGTAGGGTGGCCCTGTAATATTAATGGAAAGCACACCTCGTCCCATCAACCGATGCCAAAGCAGAGCACTGAATCATAAACCAGAAAGATAAGCATGAAGACTTCACTCTGTTCCTAGGTAAACAATAACCGTTTACTCTCTCAACAACAGAGACAGTTAATCTGAACTCTTTGGAGTTCCTTGACATTAACTAAAGCAGCACCACAATCTGAAAAAGTCTATTAGATCATGTACTACTCACCTATAATAATCAGGATTGGGTGCAAATGTAGTTGTGTTAAGAAGGCCATAGTTACCACCAATCAAGCTTTGTCTACAATAAACTTTAGTATTGAATGTGGACGACATTCCAAGCTGATCTAAATACCTGCACAAAGCAGAGGAAGTTCATTAAGATGCAGCAAGTTCCTGTATGAGTATTTATCATTTTTACCGAAAAGGAGAAAGAAAGGTAAGTGCATCTAG
Source organism: Pseudotsuga menziesii (assembly GCA_001517045.1). NCBI lineage: Eukaryota > Viridiplantae > Streptophyta > Pinopsida > Pinales > Pinaceae > Pseudotsuga > Pseudotsuga menziesii. The sequence continues at coordinate 219,302 of LPNX010605056.1, forward strand.
TAGACAAACTGAATAAAAAAATGCTGTCAGGGATGAGATGAGACACGAAAGAGAAAACAGCAGAGGATTGGGATTGAAGTTTGAACATTATGTGTTTGTACAAATGCACCATTGATTAATTTGTTTGCTAACCAATACATTTACCAAATACACCATACAGTATAATTCACTGTAATATGTAGCTGTGAATGTTTCCTAGGTATAGCAGGAAAAATGCAATAAGTCTCACCAAAAGCTATTCACAAAGGCATCTGAAACGCGATGCTTTCCACTGTTATAAGCTCCACCTGCCTCTCCGACCCAGGAACTTGACCAAGGGCCATATTTCTGCAAAATATCTTGCATTTGTTTGAACTTTGTAGCTTCTTGACTCAAGAATGTTGGATTAAGTATCTTCCTTGTCAAATGCTTATCGACACCTAGTCAGCAGAAAAACATAATTACCTCCTATCCAAACTTGTGAATACAAACTGAAGTGCATATGATGGATGTTATATTTATCTTATATACCTGCTCCAAGATTGTATATATGTCGTGTAACAGCATTCAGAACATTTGCCCCTGTCTGTTGAAGAATATCTTGAAACCAAGTCGGATCAAAGAATCCATCTGGTGCTACTGTTAATGGTTTCTCACGAGAATGCTTGTATATGTCTTTCAAAATCCTATTAAGCTCAATTACATCAGCAGCATATTGTGTAGCCCTAATTCTTGCGCCAATACCACTTCCACTCAACTCGTTTCCTGTCCCCAAAATGAAAATATCGGTTGTCACAATGCTGAAAAAATGAACAAGCTTAATAAACCCCTCATGCTGAAAGAACTAATGATAGAAGGTCCAGTTAAATGAGATTACCAAACTCCCATGCATATATCTTATAACCATGGTCGACTGTGTACTGAATAAAGTTGCGAGCATTGCTTGAATTCCAAGAACCTCCCCAAAGACCATCGTCAGATATCTGATACCGACCATATAATGCATTTAAGCCAAATGCCACCATAGACCTGTATCACAACAATAGAAGGTTGGATTGTTTGATGATAGGGGGAACACTTTGGGCTACCTATATAATTAATGGTCAATTTAAATTATAGATTGTGAGAAGTAATGTTCACAATTACCCTGTTTTTGCGACAAACTTGTTGAGCTTATCCCATCTGTCCATGGTAAGACAACCCTTTGAGAAGCCAAACATCTTAGAAGCATCCCTAACAAAAGGACGGCAGGGTTGTGACAGAGGCCCGACATCATATATCAGTTTGTCTTGCAAAGTTCCACCCAATCTAATTTTCAGTGGTGAAAACGCTGCATGCCACCAGAATTTTCCATTGTATCAGACTTCTTTCTAGACAATGTTATTCATCTTCCATTCTATCTTATTGAAGCCAAAAAGGTTTTAAAAAACCGAAAAGCACTTGTTTTTTATGCCATTTCTATACATGTCTCAGGTTGATTCAGAAATGCATCAATTTTCAGGATGCAAAATTTATCAACATGTATTTTAATGGATCTATGAGGCAAATGTCAGTTGGGCTGTAGTCTAGTGGTTAGTGAGGATGCTTACCATCATGATCGCCCAGGTTCAAATCCCAGTGGGCATGCGACAATGTAGAGAAGATATTGTGTTTATGCAGGGTGTTGTACCCGCTTGTTACCATTGTATAGTAAATGGAGTTTCATAGTACCTCCCTCTAAACAAAGAACATATGACTATCCAAACACCCTCAGAGGCAAAAGGGTTGAGAGCAACAGATGCAATCTCAATCCCATTTCCCTACATATCCAAGACTGACGCAGAAATGCATCAAATTTCAGGATGCGCATTTAGTTATCAGGTGTTTGCTTGAAACTAAGAGGCAAACGGGTTCGCAGTAACCACTAACAAATGCAATCAGGATGCTCTTTCTATACATGTTCCACGCTGATGCAGAAATTGACAATTTATTAACATGTGTTCGATTGAAACTAAGATGCAAAAGAGTTCGCAGCAACAAATGCAACTTCTTTCCATTTTTATACATGTCTCATGCGAAGCAGAAATGTATCAATTCTCTGGATGCCCAATTCATTAACATGAATATGAAATTTTGATTAAACTACTAGCTAAAAGGGTTAACAGCAATGAATGCAATTTTAAAAAGGTTCACAGATGTTTAATCCTTTAGTGGCTGAGAATGCAAAGATCTGTAAAATGTATACCTTTTACGGCTTTTGCAAAATTTGGGTTTTCGATATCCTGCAACAACAGACAACGAGATCACGGGATTGACAACAATAAGATACACTAAGAAGCCAGGGGTTGATCATAACTTTAATGGACCTATATATGTGATTCGTTCCATTGAAAAATAGGCAGTTTGAGAAAGTGGAGGAAATCTTGTGCAACAGTTTGTTTAAAAAAAAATCAATGGCAAAGGCAATGCTTACCAAAGTGAGAAGGGAGGCATCAACCCAACTGCATCTACCATAATCACATTTTTCAGGAGGCCACCAATCTAAAGTAGCACAAATGAAATTCTCATCTGTCTCAGCAATCTTGGCACTTGCATTCACAACAAGACTCACAAACTGCCCATCACAGGCCTTTAAGCAGCAGAATACCACAATGGCTGCCCAGATACAGTAACCAAACTCGTGAAAAAGCCTCATTTTTAACTGGGTGATTCTCACACAAAGTTCATATATTTGCAGGATCAAGACTCAAAGTTGACGAACAGGATAGGGAGCTTTTCATTCCCAGATATTTGAATGCATAAGCACACCATGGCATTCATTCGATCTCGTGAGAGCTGGTTCAGAACTTCGGCATCCCATTCTACTTAATTTTTCCAGTAAGATACAGTTTTATTGCACCTCGAGGCATAAACTTTCCGACCCACCTCAAATTTCTTATCTAAAACGACACCCACGAGTTGTCCTTGATTTTCAGGGCCTCAGACTAAACAAAAATAAAAGCTATAGGCTGAATCCAGTAAGGGTAACTTCTTTTTCATGGACTGTGTAATGACATTGCAACCTATTACCTGCAGGCTACAGAGTCTTATCAGTCTACCTGCTTTCTTAACCACTGGTTGTAACTTACTTGAAAAGCAAAAATGACAAGGTGACGAATTTCAAACTGGCTGTGTCCCACGGGATGGCTAAAGGTGCAGGAAACTGACTCGACAAAGAATCTTATGTCCCACCAAAGGTAAATAAAGTATTGTTTTTTTTCTCAAATTCCTTATGATTGCAGAATATAAAACACATCACCCTATGAGTTGCAGATTGTTTTTGTTGTGCCATTGAGTGGTGTTTATTCCCTGATGATTTTATACTTGCTTTATTTAAAGATCTTATTAGTAATTCTCATCATTGTTAATTTTTATATTAATATAAACTAGAGTAGTAGTTAAGAAGATTTTGATAATTTTTTTGTAATTACGATTGGTTATAAAAAAAAAATTTATAGATAGAGTAGTAGTTTAAATGATTTTTTTTTGTTATTATGATTTTTATAAATTTTTGGTAAAAATAAGTGTTTTATGTTATTAAAATGGTATTTTTGAATACATGATATATCTTTAAACACTTTCTTATATTTTGGTTATGCAAATTTTTTTTTGTTAGTTAGAACTTTGAATTAAAAGAAAATAATGATACAATTCATTTTCAGGGTAAGAGAGGCAGAAAGAGAGGCTAACAACTAGAAGCAAGTTTTAGATCGCTTAGCCGAAAAACACAGCGAAATAGCAAAGGTAGATCCAGAGTAGGATCATTGCGAAGAGAAGTTGAAAGAAAAGTTGAGACTTGGAGATGACAATGAAGAAACCCAACCCTGAATGGGCTAATTCTCAGGTCTTTCCTTTCTTTCCTAGTTTTTTCTTGACTTGAATCCATTCACCTGAAGTTGATGACACTAAGGCCAGTTGCTAAGCACCAATGGAATCATGGAGGAGTTCCTTAGGAAGAGTTGATTATGCAATTTTAATAACTTAGATATTTATAATTTCAATAACTTTGTGAAAATTTTATTGCATTTTCAAGAAAAATTCACATCATAATTTGGTGAGAAGTTGTGAAATTTTTATTATATATTTTGATTATGCAATTTTAATAACTTAGACATTTATAATTTCAGTAACTTTGTGAAATTTTTATTGCATTTTCAAGAAAAATTTACATCATAATTTGGTGAGACTTTGTGAAAAAATTATTGCATTTTCAAGAAAAATTCACATCATAATTTGGTGAGACTTTTCAAATTTTATTAATGAAATTTATAAATAAAAAATATACTTAACTTCAAATACAATGATTGTTAACACCTTTTTGTTTGGAAGGTGACCAAACTTATCATAATTCAATTATCACACCTAAATAACATTTGTAAGGCGGTGATGTCCACCTCTACCCACTTTTAGTATATGTTTTTATAAAGCAATTTCAAATCTTACTCCAAAATAATTTTAAATCTCCATAACAAAAGAATTGATTTCATCATTATTAAAGCTATAAATAAATAATATAATTATCAAGTATCTACCTAAATTTAATGAGGTATACGAAGTCAAGATAGGCTTAAAAGAAAACGTTTTTAATAATATTATTAGATTAAATTGATTACAAATTCTCTTTAATAAATTATTATTAATTTAATTGTAATATACTCTCTAAATTGATTGATTGGTTCTCGTAACGGTTACTCGTTTTCTTTAATGGGTATTTTTAATATTCATATTTAAAAGAAATTAAATGTTGGTCATTTTAACATGAAAATGGTTAAATTTAATCATTTAAAAATAAATCTAAATTAAAATATTTTTTTTATTATAATAATAATATTTTATTTTAATTAGGGGCAACAGGATGGGGAGGGACAATTACTCGTTCCGATGGAACAAAAGATTTGAAGTATGCATTGGGGCTAGGTAATGTAACTAATAACCAAGTTGAAGCTCTGGCGCTTTTGCAGGGAATTAAACAGCTAAAAAGGAAAGGAATTTCGCGAGCCCAAGTCATTGGAGATTCTCAAAGTCTCATCTCCCTCATGGTTGCTAGTTCCCTCCCTAAAGAAATTCGACTAAAGCAAATTGTTTGCATAATTCAAAAACTTGCCTCTAAATTCCAACTTCTTCAATTTTTTCATGTTCTTCGCCGGAATAATTTAGAGGCTGACTACGCTGCCAACATGGCGGTTGCCTTAACCCCGGGAACTCTTGTGTTGGATGATCAAGAGGTACTCTCGGACCCACTTCCTTAGCAGAAGTCGATCCATTCCCATGCCAGATGCTAGATGCATGACATATTCAGGCATGGGAAGCGCGTGTGGCAATGGGACAGGTAAGCACATTAGTTTAAATCCCGAGCATGCAAACACATCGTATGCATATTGTAGAAGGAAGAAGAACGTTTGTCTAATCAACAACTTCATCTACACCATGCCTAGCAACAGCGAGGAAAGGATATATGGCACTCGAGATTTCGCAATCTGGCCACACAAGCCGAGTCCTATCTCTTGAGCTTGCGTTGATGGAGAAGGATCACTCGACTCTCAATTTTTAGGAACCGCTCTCCTCCCGTGTCTCGAATTTGCTCCCTTGGATCATGAAGGCAAACATTTTGCAGGAATTCGGCCTGCACTTCGGAGAACCCATCCTCCCCTTAAGAATATGGATTCTAAAGAGGAAAGCTAGGATTGCTACCCAGAGCACACGAGAGTTGCCATGGAAAGAAGCCTGTGACGAGTGAAGGAAGATATGAAGGCCCAGAAACAAAAGTTGAGGCATCATCGCGAGGAAACCAATGACAACCTGGAGCAGTTAGAGGAATTTTTCCATGAAACCAGAGTAGTTCAAAAAGAACATGAGGAATCAACATCAGCTCAGCTGAAAGAGCATACCTTGATATCTCAAGAACACTCAGAGCGGCTTTTGCTAGTGGAAATTCAGTTGGGCACTATGGCCTTTGAACATCGGGTTCAACATGAAGTGGAGGCAAAGCAAAAGAGCGCGGAAGGGAAAGGACTCGGGACCTCCCACAACAATTATCCAGTCCATTAGTTCACTGGTTTTTTTGTCTTCTGTTGGTTCAATTTGTTTGTCTTTTTAGATTTTACGTCAACTTAACTCTATTTAGAATTATTATTTTCAAGTTTCCGGTTTTATTAGATCAAATATGCTCCATTTTGTGTGTAACAAAACTATATTTGTCAAACTAGTCCAAATATTTTTAGCCAACCATTTTGTATTCAGCCAAATGCCTGCGCTTAACGCTCTTTTATTGTTATAAAACTTCTACCTATTCTTGTATAATATATATATTATTTCAATTATTAATAAATAATTGTATAACATTTAATTACAACAATAATTTAAAATTATAAAGAAAAAATACCTTATTTTTAAAATGACATTATACTAACTATATATAACCTATAATTATAAAAAATACCTTATTTTTAAAATGACATGATGATGACTCTAACTTACCGTTAAGGACACTCACTCTTATATTTGATATTCTTCAAGTACACTTGCTACCTTTTATACATTCAAAATTAGGGTGATGATGTCTTCCAAAGTGTTTGTATATGGTATTGAAAAGCAAATCTAAAATTTAAAGTAAAATTAGGAGTATGAAGTTTGGATTATGTTATTGTATTTTATATTTATTTTTAGAACATTAAAATTTTATTTTTAATAGGATGTTGGTGGATTTTAATTTGTCGTATTTATTTAAGTGATTGTAATGTTTTGTTTAAAAAGTTTATAAATTCAAATGGAGAAGAAAGTAAGGAATATATATAATTTATTAATTTAACTTTTTGGAAATTAAAAAATAATTTTTCATTTATTATATAGTTGGTGAAAGAGTTGTGATTTTATTTTTTAAGTAATGTCTATAGGGGATTTGAACAAACGTGACCTTCTATTTATACTTACTCTAACTTTATGAACCTAAGTATGATTTTATTTTAAAAGATAAAAAATAAAAATATTTAATATGGATTTTTCTAAAAGTGTTGTGGTACAATTCCCAAAAAAATATGATTATCATTTATTATATGTATTTTTAATGTTGATATGACCAATTCTATATATTTTTATTTTAATATTTTTATGAAAACAATAACTTACTAATATTTATATAATAAATCTTAAAAATTCTTATTTTATCGTTATAATTTCAAATTTACATTCTATTGATTAATTAAAAAAAACAGATATATAGTCGAGTACTTCAGAAGCATGGAGTAAAGCGATGGTCATGGAACCAAAAAAGAGAAATATGCAAAAGAGCTTAGACCGAATATCTAACCATAGCGTTAGCTGCCCAGCCTTTATAAATTGGCAATCTCACACATCTAAAGAGGTTAAAGGAGAAATAGGTACTGAAAGAAACCATAAACATAGCAAAAGAGAGCAAAGCTAGAGTCACTGAGATACGCTGCTAGATTTTCCTTGAGGATTCAGCTTCATCCTCATTGGCTTTGTTGGTGCCGACCTCGTTAGTGTCCTTGTTGGCATGCTAGACGGGCGGTTCCAAGAGCTGCATGAGATCGGCCATGTGGACCAGACCTTGTTCAACATCCTCCTTGAAGGTGCTAACAGTTAGCTTTACATATTCTCCAAAGCTCTCCCTTTCTCTCATAGCTCTCGCTAAAATGAATTTCAAGCGCCAATAGTTCGAAATAGTGGCCTCAGGCCCAAGCCTGAGCCAAAATTCCTCGTAGATCTCAGCCTCCATGGTTGCAATGGAGTCACAGATATAGTCCGAGGTTTCCTCATGAAAGAGAGCCTCCCAATCAGTATTGTTCGAACCTTCCCCAACAAAAGACATCACCGAGGAAATGGGTAGAGGCCAAGCCAAGTTGATATTGTTCAAAGCTTTCGTCGAGAGGAGATCCCAATGCACTAGGCTCGCTTGAAGTGGCCTGCAATGAGGACAAGCGACTAAACCTCTGCGGCTAAACCTCTACGACTGAGCCTCTGTGACTGAACCTTTGCGACTGAACAATGGAGCAATAACTCCTTTCCATCTTGTGGAGCTCCGGATTACACCTGTTATGGCATTTCCCCTACGCATAGAGTATTCGTTGGCACCCAGGCCAAGTACATTTCGACATGGCGAGGAGGTCAAGACGAACAAACTGGTACATAAACCATGTGATGGACAGCATTGCGAAGCAACACCTTATCATAATTGTTGTATGAGGGAATGTTTGCATTCTTGGGGCATCTTTCATTGCAGTCGAAGGACAACGTTTGTGTTTTTAAGCATGGAGGAGCATGGGGGAGGGGCTGCCACCTGCATTGGTACGTGCGCTAACTCCCCTGTTCGATCCATCATCGCCCTCATAAGCACCCAAATTCTTTTTAATTTTTATTTTCTTTTTTAAAATTGAAATTGTTAAATTTGAGCATATAGATCTGTAGACAAACACACAACTCACAAAGAAGATCTCACAATTTACTCAGCCATTGAAGAATGAAACAGTGCAAAAGGCTTGCAGCTGTGAATGCTTTCATTAATCAAAAAAGTAATCCAGATAATAATTACAATGATGTAAAATGGCTTTAATAGCCACAAGCAATTCGAATCCACATGAGGAAGTTCGAATTGATGACTCTACTTGACTGTAGGTAACCAAGACTTGTCTAAATCACAATTGGAGTTCTAAAACACAACCAACTGTTACATTTAGTATTAAATAATGGTTAACTGACTGTGGTAGGTGAGAAAAGCACCCCACATGTGTGCAATTAATTAAACCATTATTTAACTGAATGTAACTGACTCCTAACTTGTCTTGACTAGTCATCAACCGAAGTTAAGGACCCAGTAGTTAACTGTCCTTGTCTAAATCATAACCGGAGTTCTAAAACACAACCAACTGTTACATTTAGTATTAAATAATGGTTAACTGACCGTGGTAGGTGAGAAAAATGCCCCACATGTGTGCAATTAATTAAACCATTATTTAACTGAATGTAGAGAGCTAGAACTGAATGTAACTGACTCCTAACTTGGCTTGACTAGTCATCAACCGAAGTTAACTGACCTTGGTTGGTTTCGGCACTCCCAGTTGCTTCCTAAATTGTAGGGATTGATCTAGGAGACTCCTAAACTTATGCAATCAAGTGCAATAAGTGGTAGTGAGCCTCAATTAGTGTTCCCCACACTTTGGTAACTGAAACATGTGCCCCAATTTGGTCAAGTTTAACCAATGGTGCTAATGACTATAAATAGACTGGATGGACTCCCGATTTAGACATGACTCCCGATTTAGACATATGACCAAATTTGGACAAGGGAGGATTAATAATCCTAACAGAAATGATCAAAATTAATTAATATTATATTATATTTTTAATAAACAAAAATTACCTATTTAATCATATTTACAAAAATTAAACATAAATTTAGATTTCTATTAAATAATCTTGAACCACTTTTTAGATAATGTTTTTTTCAAACTTAAAAGTTAAACAAAATCATCTACAAGTTAAAAAAATATGTGAAAATGTGACTTATTTATTCATATTCACAAAAAGAAAAATGTAAATTAAAATTTCTAAGAAATAAACTTCGACCAATTTTACATAATGATTCTCAAACTTACAAGCTTAAACCAAATCGTATTCAAAATTTAATTTTTTTTTAAAATATCATTCAAAAAACATATATATAAATAATTTCAATTAAAACTTATAAATTAGAGTTTTGGAGAAATACATAAACCGAAATACATAAACCAAAAAATATGTATTAATTTTCATCATATTAAAAAAACAAAATATAGATCATTTCAATTGAAAACTTAGAGATTAGAGTTTTAAAAACAGATATGAACAAAAATATGTTGTGATGGTTGTTTTTAGATTGTATTGTGTTGTGGATTAGTATACCTGGCATTTCTAGTGGACACTCCACTTATTTTCAAGGGGAAAAAAGCTCAATGAACAAACACTAAAGATGCTCACTGAATAACCAGTGTGAAAACTTGTATTCACAAATAAAAATATATATGTTAATTTTCATCATATTCAAAATATCCTAAAGAAACAAAAATATAAATAGTTTCAATTAAAAACGTGTAGATTAAAACTTTAGAGAAAGATATGAAAAAAAACACGTGTTAATTTTCATCACATTCAAGTTAAATGGGGTGTTGATAATTGGCTCCAGCCTTGTTATCTTCAGTATCTTCTTTGTCCCTTGGTTCCCTGTAACCTTTTGGACCCCTTTCAAATTCATTGATGATGTTTATAAGGCAATATTATTTATCATTGAGTCGGTATAGTGTTTTCAAGACGATGACATGGGATATGTTTGTCTTTGTATGACGTAATGTCCATTTGGTAGGTTATCATCTCACTTATGTGTCAACAAGTATCGTGTAGTGTGTATCTTTAATAACCTTATGTCTGGGATGATGAGCTCTAATTCCTTGTCAATTTGCTTACTATTGGTGGTAGTCATTATGGCTTGAACCTTATCTTTCAAATTTTCTAGGTTTTGGATTGTTGTGGCCTTGTGTCTACTAACAAACCCCTGGAATATATAGAGAGATTTTATATTTTACCCACTAGGGCAAGTCCTTTCGGGGTATACCTCCGACCACTACCTCAAGGTGCCTCTATGGCTCCAGGTTCGGCCCTCATTAAAATTGAATCTTGCCCATCACTGAAAAACTCATCATTCTTGAGCAATGGATCCAACCCCTTTCGTATTTTTAAAAGGAGGACATGGGGTGGGCGTTGATCCACTTATGTGTCCATGGGTCATGAGATCATTTTTAATATAATTTATTTGGGTGGAACTCTCATGGCTCCAAGTTAGGCCCTCACAGGAATTGAAACTTGCCCACCCGTGACTCTTCGCTCCCCACCTATGAATTCAACCCCTTTGGGCATAATCACCGCAATATTAGTTTTTAGGTTACAACTATATTTTTTTTTTAAAACAACTTTGATTATTTATAACTTAGAGATTTGTAATTAATTAACCAATTAGATTAATGTACGTGGCAAATCTAACTATAATCTTGAAGATTTGATTCTCAATTTTTCATAAAAACAACTTTATTTTATATAATTTATTTATTTAATTTAATTTTGACCATAGTTTTAGGAAACTGTTTTATGAAATAGTCTAAACAATTCAGGATTATAATACAAAAATTGAATTATTCAAATTTTATTTTTATTAAAAAAAATTACAATCTCTAAAATGTATATTTACAATTTCAATAACTTCATATAACATAAATTTATAAGTCCAACTAAATTCCTTATAAAAATTATTAAAAATAAAGAAAATTGATTAAAAATATAAATTTAAAAATTTACAACTTCAAGTACATTCCCTGTAAAATTTACTTAAACTAACCACAATTTCAACAACTTCATATCACATAAATTTACAGCTTCAATTACATTCCCTGTAAAAATTATTAAAAAATAACTAAAATTAATTAAAATTTAATAATTTACAACTTCAACTACATTGCCTGTAAATTTTACTTAAAAAAATAACGACAATTTGAAATAGATTTAATAGGATTGTGCAATTTCAAGAACTTATATGTACAATTTCGTGCAAAATTGGTCTGGCAAAAAATTGATAAAATCGTGACTATAGCATTGTTTTCCAGACAACCCTTCTTGGTTTTCGGGCATCAACGTGCCTAATCAATTTGCTGCCACATCATCACTTTGGAGGACCCCATTCATTGCACTTTCAATTTTCGAAGGTGATTTCAGACCAGCGTAACTTTCTCATGGTTTTGAAAAGTATCTCTTTGTTCTCTACGAACTGGCACTACTAATTTTTAGAGTTTTCACTATTAAGTGCTTATTGTTTCTCGATTTCCTGTAAGCCCCCCTTTGATCCTTGTCTTTGGAACTTTCAAAAGGTATATTTTGGTCGTTTGGGCATCTTTTTTAGTGACATTTTGTTTGGAAGTGTGTTATTTTTGGCATACTTTGAATTGGTGCAGTTAGTTCTATATTTATAGATGGGAGGTGTATTGAGAAGTAAGGGATTGTTCGGAGCCACTTTATCAACATAAATTGAACCTTCAAATGCCTTGAAGAAAGGCAAGTGGATTAGAAAAAACGATGAAAAGCTCATGTACTCAGAGGCATGTCTCTTTTTGAAGAATATGCAATCTCTTCATTTGACAATGATGGTAACCATTCCTTGTTCAAAGCATTCTTTATTGATCTTCAACACTTGAGCTTAGCGATATCACTCTCTGCTTCACTGGGATTCTTTGGTTTGCATGATTAAAGCACTTATGTTGATATTTGACAGATTTGTTGTTTTGTGCATCAAAGTCAAGATCTTTTGCTCCAAAATTTTCTTTGTCACTTTTATGTCTTAGATTGGAGATTGTTCCTTCACAGTTTTCACTCCCATAATTGATTGCTTGTGCCTATGATCACTCATGTAAAACCTTGTCAGTTTTGCTGATTTGCGGGATGCACTTCTAGTTTCATGTAGCCTATGATTTTGAAGGACCCTATTTTGAGCATTTTCTGCACCTTGTTATGATTTGTGGTAAGGTCTGATCATCACCATTTTATTCACACCCCAATTCAATGTTATGGGGGGCTACTCAGTAATGACTTCTTGGATTGTGAATGGGTGCCTAATCAAGGTATTTTTTCCATAGCTCATATTGATTTTCTCATGTTGATGGCACTTCTTGATGGCATTCCTTTAGTGTTTGCTCCTTCTCATGAAGCACTGGTCTAGTTTTTAATGTTGGCACCATCTTTTTCCTGAAGCACTTATGTTGATCTTTGTTAGAGTTTTGTCTTTGTTGTCCATTTGCCGCTTTGATCCTCTTTAGCATCACAAGTACATTCATGTTTTTTTTTACGAAACACTTTGTCTCACCTTTTTATGCTAGCACCTTTTCTACTGAGAGCATTTATGTTGATCATTGACAAGTTTTTCCATTTTGTGCATCTGCATTTAATCTTCTTCAATGTCGACACTTAGTAGTTCCAATGTTTGCCTCTAGGATTATACGTTGGCACCTCTTTCTACTAGGAGCACTTTTGAAGATCATTGTTAGCTTTTTGTTTAATGTACATTGGCGTGTGATTTTCTTTAGATTCATCACTTTCATTAATATTGAGTCTTGTCATTCCCTTTTTTTCTTGAAGTTCTTATCCATGGGACACCACACTCTTCCTAGAGCACTTATGATGATCATCGACAATATTTTTCCTTTTAGAGCATCTGTGTTTGATCTTTTGCAGCTCTATACTATTATGATAGGATCCTTTTGTTGCTTCCTTGTACACATGCATTTTGGCTTGTGTTTCAAGCACTTGATTTTTTTATTCTTTTGGTCGGAAGGTGGGTGAATGCTCTTTCATTCCTTGAAGCACTCTGTTGGTCTTTGTCACTACAACGTTGATAGACCACCTTCAGCATCTACAAGATTCTTGGGTTGCTTGAAGCATTCTTCTTGATCATCAATAGTTATTTGCCTTTTGATCTTTTCAACTTCTGCGCTTTCAGTGCTCTTGACAATTATGATGGCAGCCTCCTTTGCTTCATTTGGACAAGTGCCTTTTATGATAGGATGCTATCTTAGCAAATCTGTTGTTTGGAATATTGATACTTGGTTTGGTTAGAGCACTCTAGTGGAATTTCAACACTTGCCAATAGCTTCGTTGAATCCTTTTAGCTTCAACATGGCCATCTTCCATGTCACTTTTTGGAGATTCTTCTTTGACAACTTTATTGTCGTTGCTAGGGATCCAGTTCATCATCAGTGCACTGCACACTAAGCCTTTCACATCACATCCTTCTACATCTTGGGTCTATGTTGGGTATGAAGGGTGTTAGTCATTAAAGGGGGTAGGGGCTATGCCTTCTTCCTTCTTGTTCTTCGACTTTGTAAATCCTTTGTCCTATTCCAAGTTGTTCAAGTTCTTCGACTTTGTAAATCCTTTGTCCTATCCCAAGTTGTTGAAGGGTGGATGTTAGGATATTAGACCTTGTGGGTTGCAAGTGTCCTATCACCTCACTAGTCATGATCTTTATTTAAAGACCATGGAGGATTTGTCAATAACACCTATGTGATGCTGCATGATGGAGATTATTGTTTTGGATGTAAGCCTTGATGAGCAGAAATACATCTTCCCTGTTGCTCAATGGATATCTCAACCTTTGAGGGTCACCATGTAAACCGTGATGTCTTGATCTTTGATCTATGTGGATTATCTCTCCATGGTGCTCATTCGTGTAGTTGTTCACCTGTGTTTGCCAATAGCCAATCACAGTGTCTTCAAGAACACTAGTACTGGGTTGCAAGGTCCAAAGAGGAATGTAGCCACAAAGCAAGAAGAACTGGAAATGCATTTTGCTGTTAAACAACTCTAGAGGGCGTAGATTGAGATTCTGCAGATCCATAAGGTTGCAAAATCAAGGAATGTAGAACATCACAATATAAGTCGAATAGTTGTGGAAGATAAACCTTTGTAGAAAAGGAGGTTGAACAGCTGTGACAAAACTGCACCCAAGTAACCATCAGCCTGCAAATTAGAAAGAATTGTAACAGTTACTGTAGATGCTTTGATACAACTTGATCTAAAATCTACAAGCATTGTAAGTTATCTGAAGACACTTCGGCTACCGCATCTCTCAGTTTGCAAATTAATTCAGCTAATCTCAACTTGATATACCACGTTACTTGATGGTTGTTATTCTTGGCTGGTGATATCAGTTGGGTTGGGTAGGGTTTTGCTGTGCAAAGGCCATTATGAGGTTTTACCAATGTTCCACAGGGTTTCCGGGATGGGGAAGCACAAGAAAAGAAAAACACATAAGGGGGACATGTGGAAGCCACCCTAAATTTTAGGGAAATTTCGGGGAAACGAGGGAACATCGGAGTCATAAAAATTAATTTAAAATATAAAAATGATAAATCCCAACAACAACTATTACCATGTAAAAAATAAAACTAGAAACTAAATTCATCATTATGGAATGTACATCTAGTAGTCATTACCATATCAAATTTCAAATTTGTAAACGATACTGAACTATGTTACTATTACCATGTAAAAACGAAAAACTAAATATCATCATTATCATTATGCAATGTATATCTAAACTCACTTTTCAAATTTGTAAAAGATAATGCAACAGATTCTGAAGTCTGAAATAATAAAATAGATACTAAACAGTTAACACAAAGAAGTTAGAATAGTGAAATAGACATAAGTGAAAAGTCTAATAGTAGATTAAAATTTCTCAAAAAATACTAAATAGTAAAGAGTTGAGGACTGTCATCAGTATCTAGTATCTGCAATATAGAATTAAAACTGAAACAATGAAAAGTAGCTGAAATTAATCAACACTTTTTAATGTTTTTATTTTATTTTATTTTTATTATAAAAGATGAAAATCGTGGGGGCTTCTAGGTGCTCCCCACGTGGTGGGATGCCCAGAAGCCCCCCCTGGGGGGAACACGTTTTGCACATAAGGAAACTTGGGGAAACACGTTTCCCCGAGTTCCCCCCAAAAGAGGGATGCGGGAAAACGTTTCCCTGGGACTTTCAAAATTCACCGTCTTGGAAGTGTGGGGGAGTGAGGGGGCGCGTTCCCCTCCTTGGGCAGCGGTCCCTGTGGAACACTAGGTTTTACAACCTCTATGTTTATTCCATTTTATCCATTTTAGAAAGGCTGTTCAGTGTTAACCGAGGTTTATTGGATCGGTGAAAGCGGAGTGCTTATGAGGTTTTACGACCTCTATGTTTATTGCATTTTATCCATGTTAGAAAGGGTGTCAGCAGGGGTTTGTTGGATTGGTGAAAACATAGCACCTGTTATTGCTCCCACCAAAGTTCATGTCTTCCCTGCAAGATGTTGTCCCCTGTTGGTTGCTTATGCTAGTGCTTGTGCTTCTATTTTTGGTTGGGGCCAGGTGCAAGTCCTAGGCAACATAGGTTGAATAGATACCCCGCACTAATGGCTTCTTAACCGAAGGATTCCGAATTGAATGCAGTGTGAATGGGGGTGAGCACACTTGCCATGTATGGATAAGGGGAAGCTAGCCAAAAGGAAAAAATAAAAGGTTTGAAGGGCTTGCACAGGGTTAAGGCCGTATTTCATTACTGCTCCACTGTTATTATCTTTGGCTAATAAAATGAAAAAAACTTTACTCAGAGTTCAGTCTTAACATAGGATTAAATGAATGTGTTCATATCTAAGATCTATGAAATAAGTGAATTGTGAATCCAAGGAACAAATAAAATGGTGATAGGTTATTTACAGTTTTTTATTACATGGAAGGGGATAAGGGGAAGCTAGTCCAAAGAAAAAAAAGGTTGGAAGGGCTTGCAAAGGGTTAAGGTCATATTTCGTTACTGCTCCATTATTATTATCTCTGGCTAATAAAACGAAAAAACTTTCATCGGAGTTCAGTCTTAACACAGTATTAAATGAATGTGTTCATATCTAAGATCTATGAAATGGTGACAGGTTATTTGAAGTTTCTTATTACATGGGAGGGTATCTTTTATAAATTGGCAGCCCCTTAAATTGGCCACTAATAATGACAAAAAATTACAAAAACTGCAGTATAATTCCCAAAACTAGTAAAAAGAATGGTTCCCCAGCCTAGTAGGAAAACAATCACACCAAAATGAGTTTCTTACAGTAGCCAAAAGATTAAAATTGTTTAAATTTGGACAAATTTATAAAATCCGTGCCTTTGAGACAAATAATATGCCAACACGCATCAGCGACACATTCTCTTTATTTGTTGCCAATATACACCTCAATAAATAGCCCAATTAAGAAGCTTATATCGATGTTTCAAATAATATCAATTCCGTTGCTATTGTAAACAAGCAGAAATCTCCAGACCAGGCAAGGAAACAAAAGCAATAGATAAAGGAGCTACTGGAATAGGTAACCCAACATTAACCATGACAGGATCTAACGAAGGAATATCTCCATCTTCAGTTAACTCCAAAACTACACCATTTAAAAGCACTGTTTGACTATGGAGGTCGCCATCTTTTGGTGTTAAGTGGTATTCCATTCTATATTTTTTCACCTCTGATGTTTTGCTTCCAGCCCAAGCCAAGAATTTCTTAATCTTATGTGTAAAAGACTCTTTTGCATTCTGGCTTCTCATGTACATGGTAGAATTTGGATAAGCAGAAACAAGAATATCAACATTTGTGTTATTGCTTAGGTTGATCAAGAGTAAAGTTATTCCCGTCTGCAGAAAGAAATATACAAGAGTGAGATACTGATCCACATAAACAGTCAATCTATGGTTCACACATCATATTCGTTCTGAGAGATGCCATCGGTAATGCAGATGAGGTATGTTATAAGTGCATATGTAAATGTATGCGGCTGTTCTTAATGTTGCATTTTCTTCCTTTCCAAGATCAAAGGGAATTGAACAGATGCTTGATAAATATGCTAACATTACATTTTAATGACTACACACTGTTCTCGATACAATGTTAATCCCACTTCATGAAAATTTCTGAGTTTCATTCAACTTTCAATTTCAAAAGTGCAAGGGTAAGCAACAAGAAAATGTTATATGTCCACACATTAATTGTGATAAAGAGAGAATGAACTGGGCATTGCATGATACTTACATCATTCTTTGTACAATGAGCATATGTGCGCACGTAGGGTGGCCCTGTAATATTAATGGAAAGCACACCTCTTCCCATCAACCGATGCCAAAGCAGAGCACTGAGTCATAAACCAGAAAGACAAGCATGAAGACTTCGCTCCGTTCACAATAACTGTTTACTCTCTCAATAACACAGAAAGTTAATCTAAACTCTTTGGAGTTCCTTGACATTAACAAAAACAACACCACAATCTGAAAAAGTCCTGTCGATCATGTACTGCTCACCTATAATAATCAGGATTGGGTGCAAACGTAGCTGTGTTAAGAAGGCCATAGTTACCACCAATCAAGCTTTGTCGACAGTAAACTTTAGTATCGAATGTGGACGACATTCCAAGCTGATCTAAATACCTGTACAAAGCAGAAAAAGAAGTTCATTAAGAGTCAGCAAGTTCCCATGCTAGTATTTATTATTTTCCCAAAAAATAGAAAAGGAAAAAGAAAGTTAAGTGCATCAAGTAGACAAATTGAATAAAAAAAATGCTTTCAGCGATGAGATGAGACTTGAGAAAGGAAACAGTAGAGGATTGGGATTGAAGTTTTGAAGTTTGAACATTGTGTTTGTATAAATGCACCATTGATTAATTTGTTTGCTAACCAACAGATTTACGAAATACACCATACAGTAGAATTCTCTGAAATATGTAGCTGTGAATGTTTCTGAGGTATAACAAGAAAATTGCACTAAGTCTCACCAAAAGCTATTCACAAAAGCATCTGAAACACGATGCTTTCCACTGTTATAAGCTCCACCTGCCTCTCCGACCCAGGAACTTGACCAAGGGCCATATTTCTGCAAAATAGCTTGCATTTGTCTGAACTTTGTAGCATCTTTATTCAAGAATGCCGGATTAAGTATATTCTGTGTCAAATTGTTATTCACACCTGGTCAGCAGAGGAACATAATTACCTTCTATCCAAACTTGTGAATACAAACTGAAGTTCATATGATGGATGTTATCTTTATCTTATCTACCTGCTCCAAGATTGTATATATGTCGTGTAACGGCATTCAGAACATTTGGCCCTGTCTTGTGAAGAAGCTCTTGAAACCAGGTCGGATCAAAGAATCCATCTGGTGCCACTGTTAATGGTTTCTCACGAGAGTGCTTGTATATGTCTTTCAAAATCCTATCAAGCTCAATTACATCAGCAGCATATTGTGTAGCCTTGATTCTTGTGCCAATACCAGATTTTCCACTCAACTCATTTCCTGTCCCCAAAATGAAAACAATGGTTGTCACAATGTTGTACAAATGAACAAGATTAATAAACCCCACATGCGGAAAACACTAATGATAGAAGGCCCAGTTAAATGAAATTACCAAACTCCCATGCATATATCTTATAACCGTGGTTGACCGTGTACTGAATAAAGTTGCGAGCATTGCTTGAATTCCAAGGACCTTCCGCAAAACCATTCTTGGATATCTTATGCCGACCATATAATGCATTTAAGCCAAACGCCACCATAGACCTGTATCACAATAATAGAAGGTTAGATTGTGTGTTGATGATGAGGAAACACTTTGGGCTACCTATACAATTAATGGTCAGTTTAATTTATAGATTGTGAGAAGTAATGTTCTCAATTACCCTGTTTTTGCGACAAACTTGTTGAGCTCATCCCATCTGTCCATTGTAAGACAACCCTTTGAGAACCCAAACATCTCAGAAGAATTCCGAACAAAAGGACGGCAGGGTTGTGACAGAAGCCCGACACCATATATCAGCTTGTCTTGCAAAGTTCCACCCAACCTGATTTTCAGTGGTGAAAACGCTGCATGCCACCAGAATTCCCCTATGTATCAAACTTCTTTCTAGACAATGTTAAACATCTTGCACTCTAATTGAAGTCAAAAGGTTTTATAAAACAGAAAATGCACTTGTTCTCGATGCCATTTCTATACATGTCTCATGTTGATACAGAAATGCATCAAATTTCAGATGGCAAAATTTATCAACATGTATTTAATTGGATCTATGAGGCAAAATGTCAGTTGGGCTGTAGTCTAGTGAGGTTGCTTACCACCACGATGACCCAGGTTCAAATACCAGTGGGCATACCCCCACCTGATATGGGATTGCGTCAAAGTAGTGAAGTTATCGTGTTTATGAAGGTGGTGTACCCAAATGTTCCCATTGTATACTAAATGGAATTTCATAGTCCCTCCCTCTAAACAAAGGGCATATGACTATCCAAACACTTCAAGAGGCAAAAGGGTTGAGAGCAACAAATGTAATCTCAACCCCATTTCTCTATATGTCCCAGACCCGCTTGTTCCCATTGTATACCAAATGGAGTTTCATAGTCTCTTCCTCTAAACAAAGGGTATTTGACCATCCAAACACTGTAAGAGGCAAAAGGGTCGAGAGCAACAATGCAATCTCCACCCCATTTGTCTACATGTCCCAGACTTATGCAGAAATGCAGCAAATTTCAGGATGCGCAATTAGTTAACAGGTATTTGCTTGAAACTAAGAGGCAAACTGGTTCACGGTAACGAACGCAATCTCAATGCTATTTCAATACATGTCCCTCACTGATGCAGAAATGCATCAATTTCCTTGATGCACAATTTATAAACAAGTATTTGATTGCATGTAAGATGCAATAGGGTTCACAACAACAAATGCAACTTCAATGTCATTTCTATACATGTCCGAGGAGATGCAGAAATGTATCAATTCTCAAGATGCACAATTCATCAACATGAAATTGATTGACAGTAATAGCAAAAAGGGTTCACAGCAATGAATGCAATCTTAAAAAGGTTCGCAAATGTTTAATCCTTTAATGGCTTAGAATGCAAAGAACTGCAAAATGTATACCTTTTATTGCTTTTGCCAAAATTGGGTTTTCGAGATCCTGCAACAACAGACAACGAGATCACGAGAATGACAATAGTATACACTAAGAGCCAGGGGTTGATCAGAACTTTAATGGACCTATTGATTCGTTCCATTGAAAAATAGGCAGTTTGAGAAAGTAGGTATGAGGAAGTCTTGTGCATAAAAACAATGGCAATGGCAATGCTTACCAAAGTGAGAAGGGAGGCATCAACCCAACTGCATCTACCATAATCACACTTTTCACGAGGCCACCAATCTAAAGTGGCACAAATGAAATTCTCATCTGTCTCAGCAATCTTGGCACTTGCATTCACAACAAGAGTCACAAACTCCCCATTACAGGCCTGTAAACAGCACAATACCACAATGGTTGCCCAGATAGAGTAACCCAAATCATGACAAAGCCTCATTTTTAACTAGGCAAATCTCACGCAGAGATCATACATTTGCAGGTTCAAGACTCAAAATTTAAGAAGAGGATAGGGAGCTTTTCATTCCCAGATGTTTGGCTGCATAGCCACTCCAGTTTTATTGCACCTCAAGGCATAAGCTTTCCAACCCAACACAAATTTCTTATCCAAGGCGACACTCACGGGTTGGCCTCTTTGATTTTCAGGGCCACAGACAGGACTAAATTAAAAAGCTATATGCTGAGTACAGGGAGGGCAACTTCTTTTTCATGGTCAATGACACACCAACATGTGGATTAAGCGCTAACCAAAAACCAAAAACCAAAAACGCCACCGACTCGCCGGAATCAAGCAGAGCAATTCGTTCTGAAATAATAACATGTGGATTAAGCGCTAACCAAAACCCAAAAACGCCACCGACTCGCCGGAATCAGGCAGAGCAATTCGTTCTGAAATAATAATTTACACGTTTGAGGTCACGATTTCTGTCATCCGGCTTGTTTTAAAACAGGTTATTTAGTCTAAAACAATTAAATCTGATGACAAAAATTAAGAAATTGCAAAAATAACAGTTGTTATAAACAATTTTTAACCAGTTAATATCGAAAATTCGCAAGAAAAGTGGTTTGTAATTTATTGGATAGCAATATTGACGGGTGACGAATTTCAAACTCGCTGTGTCCCACGAGAAGAATAAAGGTGCGGGAAAATGACTCAGCAAAGAATATTATGTCCCAACAAAGGTAAATAAAATATATTTTTTCTAATTCCTTGTGATTGCAGAATATAAAGTTCATTACATTATTAATTTCAGATGGATTTAGTTGTGAAATCGAGTGGTGTTCATTGCCCGATGACTTTTCACTTGCTTTATTTAAAATCCCGTGATTAACTAATGCACGAGCGTCCGTACCATTCCGGGACTCTCATAAAACGACCAGAGTCAACATACCTTTCCTTCCGAAATCCTTTTCAACCATTGATTCAATCTTTAATGATCGGACGGCTCATAGCCCGAATTCAACGCCACCTCTGCCTCTGAGATGTTGCAGACTGTTGAATCTACCTCATCCATCCGATGGTTCAGATTAACCAACCATGGCACTAGTTGAAGATGACGGAAGGCAGGTTAATTCAAGGATCCAGAATTAGCAGGGGAGATAGGTTACATGGGTAATTTTTGGAAGCCCCCATAAAATTCTGAACGCACCACGGGGCTTTTGGTTTAGCGTGGCCTATGGGTTTGACTATTTACTCTTCCGCTTTTTCATTTATGCATTCAAAAGTAAAAGTATGACTTGAATAACATAAATTTGGTATTTAAATAAAGCAATTTGCTACATTTCAGTCAAAAACTTAGTATACAGATAAAATTGTCGAATGTTTAGACTTGTTTTTTTTTTTTTTTTGAGATATGATAGAAACAGAAGAGGCAGACCCTGTGAAGAGGAGAGGCAATCTTGGTTTTAAGATGACATTCTTAGAAGGAAAGGTCGTGCCAAAGAAAAAGACGCCAAGGTTAAAAAGATATGGAGGTCATGAATGAGGAAAATGAGGGGGAGGAGGGCGATGTAGGAAGAAGAGGAGTTCTACGAGAGTTATAGAGACCATTGACTAGAGGAAAAGACTAGAAACAAAGGAGATAATGAGAGGGTAAGATGAAGAAAAGAGAGGAGTTTATGGAAATAAGAGGAGGTGGAACAAAACTGTGTAGGAAGGAGAATGTAGAAGGACGAAGACGAAGATGGCATGATTTGAAAAAGAAGTGGAAAGGAGTTGTGAAAGAATGTGAGAAAGGGTTGTGAGAAGAGAAGGAAGAAGTTGCACAAGAAAGGGAGAAGAGAGTTGCACGAGGAGACGAAGACAAAGATTTTTGCATGAAGCAAAAAGGAGAAGAGCAAGGCAGAGAAATAAATCAAGTTGTTCAACAAGAAGTATAGAGGTATATTATAATCGTTGAATATATATTACAAGAAGTTTTGATTCAAGGGTTATTTTTGGTGTTTTCGACGCAAAACTATGAGTTTTTATCACTAGAGTTCTTGTTTTGAGTATAAAGTTATCATCAAGTTATATAATGTGTTTTAAACCATTATAAAGATGAAGTCAACAACATAAAATATCGTCTCAGTAACATTGAGAACGGTCAAAAAGTATTAATGGATGGACATAAAGAGATAGGTGGCAAAATTGATTGATTAATTGAGAACATGCCTAAATTATTCTCAAACAAAGTTAACAAGGTGGGCAAAGTGTCTAAAGAATGTTGGTTAGAGGTGAAAAGAGAGAGGAACTAGGACAAGGAAGAAGTAATGAGCATAATTTGTGATCATGTAGAAAAAATCGTTAACCTAATGGGAATGGTAGATGCATTATCAACACAATTGTTAGTACATAGAAAACCACTAGCAAGCCCTAAAGAAAAAGATGAGAGCCATAGAAGACATCAAGATAACACGGTTATTAGAATGAAATCAAAATTGGCCTTCCTAAGTATGACATATTAGATGATAGAAAAGTGATCATGTGACTCAATAAAATCGAAGGAATCTTAGCTATGAACCCATTCATTAATGAACTAGAAAAAATAGCAATGACATCCATATACTTAGAAGGTGATGCTTATGATGGTTCACTTGGTGGTCTAGGAAAACTAGTGCATTATATGTATATTGGAAAATGTTCATATAATACTTTCTTAAGAGATTTCATGATGATGAAGAAGATAATACTTTCACCAAATTCACTCATTTGCAAGAAACAAGGACAATGAATGAATGTACCCATGAATTGGAAGTCCTAGCTACAAGATTCATTGACTTTATAGATGATCAATTGTTGAGACTATGTATTTCAGGGTTGAAGCCCATTATTTATAGCGAGTTTAAACTTATAAGACCAAGGAATTTGGTAGAGAACAAAAGCATGACAAAAATAATTTAAAAAAAAAACAATACTCAACATGAAGCTTCTACTATGACGAAATCATCCAATTATGGCATGTCAAGAGATAACAACAAATATACCCATTTAAAAAAGGACAAAAAGAAGGAAAACCCTTGTTGTAAATGTGGGAAACAATGGACTCCAAGGCATAGATGTGAAGATGTGTCATTACGATACTATCGAATAGTGAATGGAAAATAAGTAGAAGTGTGGAATCCAAAACATGAAACCACTATAACATACAACTCAGATTTAGACGATGATGAAACATCATGAAAAGTATCACTATCATCAATTCCATGCACACGACCGAATAGTAGTGATGACGACGTGTCACAAGGTTGAGATGTTCAAAAAAATGAAACGCAAGTAACTGCCAAATATGTCCCTCGTCTTTTTAGGAAGATTAATGAGGTCAAAGTTTAAAAAAAAAATAGGCAGAAAAAACAACAATTTCATCTACAGTTAAGCCTAAAAACTCACAAGCCCAAGACATTTAAGCTGATGAGAATTGTAAAAAATAAGGAACTAACAATTTTAGTAGATGTTGGTAGCATTCACAATTGTGTAGACATCAATGTCGCTAAATAGTTAAATCTTTTTGTGTATCCCTCAAAGGACCTCACTATTAAGGTCATTGATGGATATCACGTCAATGACAAAGGAAGATGTCACAAAATCTTAATTCACATACAAAGACTAGAACTACAATCAAGATTTTATGCACTACAATTCAATGGGATGGATACGGTGTTAGGTGCAGAATGGTTAGTACAATTGGGCACTTATACTACTAACCTCAAAAAACAATTCATAGAACTGCACTTACTTGGTAAACATTATAAATTACATGATAAAGATTGCATTCCCAAAGAAGGGGAACCACAACCATGAAAAAAGAGGAAAGAAGCACAAAAAGGCATAGAACAATAAAAGCAAAATATATTTACACCCAAGAAGAATCAAAATTTTAAGTTCAATCACCACGTCAAAAGACTTCAAGGTTTAATTTACATCTTGCAAGAATCTTGTGAATGATCAAGAGGGAAGCCCAAGCATTTTTTCTAAAAATATTCAAGGACAAAGATGTCCCCACGAAGCATGTCTAGCTAGAGAAAATTGAGTTTATTATGCTTTGAGGACAAAGTATTCCTTAAGATGGTGGCAATGTAACAAATATAAATAAATGTGTAGTATTAATAATAATCATATTAACAATAAGAAGTAATTAAACATTGTGTATCCATCGAAACGCAACTGAAAGGTTAACATAATCCATATGATTTTGTGGGGGTGATATGAGACTCAGTTTGGCACCATGGCAAAGAGCGATAATCTTCCATAACCCTTGCTCTATTTAGCATCATTTCTCGGGGCACTTTCATCTAGAGGGAAATCCAAATTCGTTCAGTCTAATATTTTCCTTCATATCCCCTCTACTCTCACATGAATACCAAACGTGCCAACTTCAAAGCAATGTCAAATGATGACATCACCATCTACTGAATTGATTATGGTGTCATCATTTTTCTCTATAAATACATCTAGAAAACAATAAATGTTATATGAAATCAAATAAATTATAAAAACTAATCATATGATTCACTTCCCCTTATTCTGAGGATGGTACCTAGAGTAACCACCAATTCTTCGAGGACATGTCAACAAGTTTATGAATAGATTATAACTCATCAACAATAAACTCAATTATAGCAAGCATGACATATAGTGAGAGTTGACCCTAGGTGAGAAGGGGAACACTTTTTCCTCGCAACCACTAGAGTTACACCCAATTGACAAAGGATAACATTTTTTCCTCACAACCACTTGAGCTACACCCAATTGACAAAGGATAACAATTTTTCCTCACAACCATTTGAGTTACACTCAATTGACAAAGCACAATGATAATGTTAACATTCCCCACTTATATGATATTTTATTTTAAAAAACAACAAAATCGTCATTATTATTAAATTTAAATTTAATTAAATATATTATTTCATATAACACAATATTCCACCTCCAAATAAAAGTTACATATGATGTCTAACGTGTGCTTGTGCAAACTGAATTTAGTGTAAACTTGTACTTTACGTTGCTCAGCATGTGCTTCAATGACTTAAAAGCACACAGATTTTTAATTACAACATTTAACAGTTTGTGCTTAATGGAAATTTTCCTTCCTACCGGATATTGCTCCCGTTGCTCATCATGTGTTTCAATGACTTAAGTACACAGATTTTCAGTTACAACATTTAACACTTATGCTTAATGGAAATTTTCTTTCATTGCTCCAAACATTTGATAGTAAGGATGTTTGTTAATTGTTCATATATTTTATGACACTTATACCAAATTTGACATTCTTTTGTAAAGGTCTTAAACAATGCACTTTAGTGCTTTTATCACATTTACGAAGAACTACACTCTTCACCGTTTGCCATATCTTTTTTATTATCATAGAAAGGAACCATATGTTTCTTTTACACTAAACCAATGTTTACAATCTTCTTGGCCAAACTCCTTTGCATGTTGCATTCAATGCATCTTTATATTCAACTTATGTCGAAGATAATACAATTGGGTGATGCTTCTTATTACTCTAGCTCACTCATGTTTAATGAACATGTAAACCAAATCTAGATGTTGACCTTTTGTTATCTATGCATCAAAACCAATTGAAACTTGTGAAACCCACTAATGGTAAATCACAAACATGTTAGGGATATTCCAATCCCCAACTCAATGTTCACAGATATACCTTAATGGTCTCTTTTTGAAGTATAACATCAGATCAAATTCTCTTTTTGAATTATAACAGTTAGATCCTTACTCTCTCACATGTTGGTTTTCAAAAGTTCCTTAAAATTCAATAATGATATAATAAAATTCAATAATGATATAATAGTATTCCAATAATAATTAAGGGCAATATCCATTTAACCAAACTATGATAATAGCAATTGTATTATAACTGCACAGGCCAAAAACTCTGATGTATACTAAAGTTTGTTTGACTATGGAATGGCTTGGATTAACAAAGATGGATAATTAGGGAGGTTAAATCAAATGCACAAATTAATGAGATTACTAATAATTTCACTGGAAGACGTTAGCTGCACTCTACAGTCCCTGTGGAAGAGACGTGTTGATAATGGCATTTGTATTATAAGTTCACAAGCCAAAAAAACTGATGTATGCTGAGTTTGTTCGGCTATGCAATGGTTCAGATTAACAAAGAGATGCTTAATTAGGGAAGTTAAATCCAATGCACGAATGAATGGCATTAGTAATAACTTCATTGAAAGAAGTTAGGTGCATTCTACCGTCCTTGTGGAAGAGATGCGTTGATAATTACATTTGTAACGTTCATAAAACAAAAAACCTGGTGTATGTTAAGTTTGTTTAACTATGAGATGGGGTAGACTAACAAAGATGGATAATTAGTGAAGTTAAATCCAATGCACAGATGAATGACATTAGTAATAATTTCATTGAAAGAAGTTAGGAGCACTCTACAGTCATTGTGGAAGAGATGCTTTGATAATTGCATTCGTATTATAAGTTCATAAAACAAAAAACCTAATGTATGGTAAGTTTGTTTAACTATGAAATGAGTTAGATTAACAAAATATGCATAACCAAGGAAAATAAATCCATAGCACAGATGAATGACGTTAGTATCAATTTCACTGAAATCTGATCACTCTGCAGTCCTCGTGGAAGAGATGTGTACAAGGCACATATATTAAGATGGAAAAGAAAATGATGTTTGACTTTTAAATAAGAAACTAAAAGAGAGAAAAAACCCATCTAAAAAATAGCATATATTTATTTTAGCCCCTGATCTTTTGAACGGGATTTTTTCCTCTGGGGATTAAGGTGGATATTTGCAGGTTTAGTTTTTCCAATCTTAAATGGCGATTACCAATGTTGACTTAAGCTTCCCATATTCTGAAATATAGTAAAACATGTCTTCGTTTGGCCAAAGATCAAAATAAAAACTAATACCTCTGTAATGACAATCGTGGGAATATCTAAGATTCTAACCAAAACCGAAGACAACCAATCAACACAGGTGAAAGTGCCTGAATTAATTAAATGGAAACAGTCCATCACAATGAAACAGGCAATTGATTCTGTTGAAATTATAACGCACAGAGAGTCTTTGAGTCCACAGTCCACATAAGCAGAGAAGTTCTGCCCAAAATGTGGGAAAGGTTACCCAAAAATAGCCTGAAACATTGAAATCAGAATGAGAAAGAAGAAAGGAAGCTATCATCATTCATTTAACCGATCATCCAAATCCCTTTGAGGCAACCCAAATTTTCTTCTGGGGCCACTGGAATTACTTTTGTTTGTGTGTGCCGATGTGGGCATATTAAATTCATTTGGTCTCCATTGCTTCTTATTCATGGGACGCCATGTTGCAGAAAGAGAAGGCCCTCTTCGAGTAACTTGGCTTCTCCAATCACCCAGCCCTTCAATAATAATCTCTTCATCATCCTCTTTGTCATCATTATTGGCATCTGTGATGAAGTCACCGGGATAACAATTGCTGGGGGATTGTTGTTTTCCAGTGCATGAATCACAACTATCATCGCATACCTTCACGGGCTCGTCCATGATGGCAGGGGGCAGCCTCTTAGGCTGCCAATGCCGTCTTGGACCGCGGCCGGTATTCTTACTAGCATCTTCAACATCCATATTAGAATCATCTACTTCATCTTCTACGGAGTCGAGCAGTGCTACCACTTTTTTGCTTAGAGATCTCCTCGCTTCCCTGATCATAAAATCTGTCCCCTGCATATTTCACAATTACATATTTATAGTCATTAATCAGAATGCCCGTTATAACAATTTTGGTTCAATAAAACTCAGCATAACAAGCATATAACGAATCAAAATGTTTGAATAAACTTCTCAGCCACAGCAGAATGCATTGAATTCTTCCAAGAATGGTGATTTTAAGCCTGTAAATGAGGAGGTTGTGGAAATGCACGATAGCTATCTAAGTTTAATATATTTGTTGTCTTTGGAAAGTGATCTGGGATTGCATTGTATAATACGGACTTTCTTTGGTATGGCAGTTCTGTTTCAACGTTAGGATAACAGCTTGCTATTGGGAATTAATATGGGATTGCATTGTAGAATATGGACTTTCTTTGGTATGGCAGCTCTGTTCCAACCTTTGTATAACAGATTGCAATTAAAATGGTCTGAAAGGTGGGGCAGACCATAGAGAGAATGAAACTTTAGTGGGTGTCTTAAAAATCCATAAGGTGAGGTGCCTCCCTCACTTAGACACATCTCTCACACAAGTAAGTGCGCAAGAGAGAGTGAAGAGGTTCGCTGGAGAGAAGAAGTTGCTAGTCTTGTTCTTGGGGTTGTTCACTGTACCTGGTCGAATTCTATATTGAGGAAGCTTTGTTGGGTTTTCTCCCTCAAGAGGGTTTCCTAGGATAAATCTTTGTGTTCTTTTGTCTTGATGTGCTTGTCTTTCTTTCAGTGATCCTATTGCATATGGTTATGATGTTATAATGCTAAATGTCTAAAGTTCTCATATAACCATTAAAATCTTAACATAGTATCAGAGCTACCATGAAAGAAGTCTTTGTGCAGTTGTGACACAGTTGCAACTGCAACTACTAGATATTAGGGCTTCATGCTTGAAACCCTGGAAAGCAAAATCTAGTCACCCAAGCATTTTCGCTATAACTCGATGGTGAAGGAATAGGAGTTGAAACTCGGATATGTCGAAGATGAGATGTTGCCTTGTGTATGAGTTTCAGCCTTAGATGTACTTTAGGATATATGATCCTTCGAAAATAGGGTTCCAGCCTCTTCCAAAATTCAGTCTTAAACGGGTGACCTAAGGAGAAATGCTATATCTTGGGCTAGGAAGATCCAAATTGAATTTTGTAAGATGTTCCAGAAAGGGCACAGACTATAGTTTTTCTAGTGCGAGTTTCAGAACCCAAAGTTGAAATAATGACACGTGGCAGTCTGTACAAGTTCGATGTACTAAACCAGTCCATAAACAGGTCACCCTAGGAAACTTAACATAAGTTCCACTTGGTGAATCCAATCTTGCTCTAACCTGTGGAGTTGGACAGAAGACAGATCAGAATACCTCATGACAAAGTTTTAGACCTTGATGATCAGAAATTTTGAAGATACATCAGAATTAAGACTGCAGAAGGAAATTGAAGAAACTAGGGTATTAAATATTTTGCAGTTATGTCCACAGATTTGGGAAAAGGAGTATATTGCTCAGCTAGCCTTGAGGAGGTGCATATTTCTATACAATCAGATCTGTAAGTCACCACAATTGAAAAATTAGGGTTTCTCCACCACAATTGAAAAATTAGGGTTTCTCTATCAAACCCTAGGTCCACCAGAAGCAATTTTCAGAAAAGCTTTAAAGCAAGCATAAAATTGAAACAATCTTTTTGGAGTTGAGAACTTTCGGGCATGGAAGTATAGAGTGTTGCTCATACTAGAAGAGCATGACTTGGAAGACTATGTCAAAGGAGAAGTTGCAGATGTAGAGGGAGATGAAGACAAAAGCAAAGCACATGAAGAACTTGGTCAAAATCAAGAGGGAGTCTACCAAACATACAAGATAAGTGTTTCTGTTTTATTTGACTTATTAGAATGTTTAGATGATATTGTTCATACAGGTGTGATTTATGGTAGTATGCATGATACTAATCATAGGTTTGAATTTAATCATGTGATGAAGACTCACAAAGCAAGATTGAAGAAGACTTCAACCTTTGCTACAAGGTTGAAGATAGGCAGTCCAATTATCCTACACTTCACATGATTGCATTGTTTCTCACGATTGTCAGGTGGACTTGACTTCAAGATGACCTCCATGACAGAGTGAGCAGTATGTTCTAGACGCTGAAAGACAATCCCTGAGAGTGCCATGATGACTTATGTTGATTTTTCCTAAGCAGCATCGAGAGCCATTCTCTAGGAGAATGAGGACATCTAGTCAAGGACCAAGATGTGAAACCAGTCTAGCACTGGGGAACTCAACCTTGAGCTGAGTAGCCATTCTATTGAATGGGGACATCTGGTCAAGGACCAGGATGTGGAACCAGTCCAACATAAGGGGGAATCGACCTTGAGCTAAGTAGCCATTTTGTTGAATGAGGACATCTGGTCATGGACCAAGATGTGGAACCAATCCAGCATTGGGGGAACTCAGCCTAGAGCTGAGTGGCCATTCTTTGAATGGAGGCACCTGGTCAGTTTCCAGGAAGATGAACCAGTCTAGAACTAGGGGACTCGACCTAGGGTTGAGGGGCATTTCCAGGAGAATGGAGGCGCTTGGTCAGTTACTAAGTATTTGACCTTGGGTCAAATTATGCATCCTATGGCTGAGGCACTTGGTGAGTTACCAGGACATCACTATAAGTACTAGACTGAGTCTGGGCATGTGAGACACTCCTACCCTCGATCTTTGTGATCTTCTCCAAGGATTAGCTACCCTTGGTTAAGACACCTAGTACCCGATCTTAGTGGCACAAGGAGTGTGAGATAAAAGCATTAGTAATTCTCTCAATTTATGATGATGTACTTCAAGTGGGGATGAAGGGCCCCTATGACCACTTGTTTTGACCATAGGGCACTTGAAGAAGGCTAAAGGTAAAAGTCAAAAATACATAAGGACCCTTGGACCACTAAGGAGTCAAAGTGAAAATACAAAAAGACCTTCAGTACCACTAAAGGTAAAAGTCAAAAGATAAAAAGAATAAAATGTTATTATTTTATTCTTTTAGTTTTGGTCCACATCCAGGTGAATCAAAGGCTATAAAAGAAGATCAACTCCAATTCATTTTCACACACTTGCTCATCATTATACAGCTGCTCCTAGAAGATTTTCGTTGGTTCTTGAAGAGAGAGAAGTTCTTGTTTTGGTTATGCCATAGCATGGAGGCCTTCTAGCTAGGGCATCTACCTCATTGTTATAGCAAAACCCTAAGCTAGGGTTTCACTCCTCACATGTGAACAACAATTAACCTAGGGTTCTCACCCTAGTTTACATCTTCCATCCGGGCAGCAGCAACATACTCACGGGAAGCCTGCAAATCTTCACCGCTGGTCTCCTTAGGGCTCGGGCAGGCTGAATACAAGCTTCAAGCAGCTCCCTCCTTCACGGGAAACCCCCCCTTAGTCTCGGCCTCTCCACGAAACCCTCAAGAAACTCCAATAGGAGCTCGGGTAGTCTAAGCCCTTAACCTGCCACAGAAAGTTCAGGAAGGTTGATACAGTTCCAGGGCAAGCTTCCGGGCAGTCCAGGCAAGCAGTAGTAGCTCCCAAGCATCCCATTACAGGTTCGGGCAGGCAGTTGTCAGTCCGGGCAGGCAGCAACGGCATCGGGTAGAGGAACAGGGTTTTCGGGCAGGCTCAAGCAATGTATGGAAGTCTGGGCAGCTCTCTGTCGACTTCGAGCAGCAAGCCTAATTTGGAATTTTTTGTTAAAAATATTTCTTGTGGATTTTGATCAGTGGTTCAAGCCTCTTAGGGTTTGATATATTTTTTGTTGGAAGAATTATTGAAGAAACATTCATCTCAGAATTCTTAGATTGAAAAAAACTCAAGTCATCTCATTTAAGAGATGAATTACTGATGCTTTTGGGGTTTTTGTCCTTTAAAGGTTTCCCAGTGAAAAGCATCTTGTGTTCATGTGTGTGTGATGTTTTGATGTATCTACTGCACTTGTCTATTGCTATCTTACAGTATGGAAAATTTTAAGAATACATGATAATGCTAAAATTCAACAACTTAGACAGGGGTAAGTGATAAAAAATTGTCAGATGGACTTGACATCAAGATGACCTCCGTGACAGAGGAAGCAGTATTAACTAGACGCTGAAAGACATTCCCCGAGAGTGCCATAATGACTTGGACAAGGGTGAGCGATGGAAAATTGTCAGATGCACTTGACATCAGGATGGAATCTGTGATGGAGGAGCTAAAGAGGGATGATGCACATCGAGCAGACATTCCTCGAGAGTGCCATGATGACTTGGGCAAGGGTGAATGGCCTATGGACATAACCATGCTTACTGGGTTCTTGTCTAATGATTGACACGTTTAATACCCTGCGACATAATACAATGATCTTCTCCGGTGAGGGGATGATGAGATTAGCCCGCCCTTACAAGATGGAACACCCTGCGACGAGGTGGTAAGATCCTCTCATCCTGCGACGAGATGATGAGTTTTGATGGAACACCCTACGACAGGGTGGTAAGATCCTCTCACCCTGCAACAAGATGATGAGTTTAGATGGGATATCCTATGATGGGATGGTAAGATTCTCTAGACATCCTGGGATGGGATAGAGAGAGCTCCCAAGATGGTAAGATCCTCTCATACTATAACGTGATGATGAGTTTAGTTGGGACATCTTGTGACAGGATGGTAAGACTCTCTAGGACATCCTCTGCGATGAGATAGAGAGAGCTCCCAAGATGTAAGAATGGCAGTGTCAAGATGAAGAGAGAGATCCTCTCATCCTGCGATGAGATGATGAGTTTAGTTCTTACTTGCATGGGACACCCTGCGACGGGGTAATTCTCTAAGACATCCTGTGGCGGGATAGAGAGAGCTCCCGAAATGCAAGATGGACAGTATCTCTTTCAGTAAGAAAGATTGGTTGTGCAATTCATCACTTGTGTCGGCTCAGAAAAGAATTAGATGATGATGATGATGTTCCAACAATCATATGCTGATGTTGATGATGATACTCTTGATGATGATGATATTCCAGCAGTCACATGATGATGAGGATGATCCATGTTGATGATGATGATGATGATGCTCCATGTTGATGATGATGATATGTTCCATGCTGCTGATGATGATGATGTTCTATGTTGATGTTGATGATGTTGTTCCATGTTGATGCTAATGATGATGTTACAGATGCATGATGTTGTTGTTCCAAAACTTCCTACGATATATAGATTCACCAATCAATGGTACAATTGTTGTTGTTGTTGATAGAATACCTTCCTTGTTAAGAGGGAGTGTTAAAGAAATGTAACTTTGGAAGATATTTTATTGTATTATTATTATTCCTCCTTCGGGAGATGTTCTTGATGTATTTGGTCATGTCAAAGTCATGAGGTAAAACCTCCGTTGTAAGTCGGGTCAATAGCGTTAAAGATAGTGCAGCTACGAGACTCATTCTCAGGGAGGATAGTACCCTCCTATTGTTGTTAAAGCTGGACTGTAACATTCTTTGCCACTGCTAGGGCTGGGTCGTATCTCCTTGTTTTTTGAAGCAGGTCTTGACCTTTCTATGGCCTACTAACCTGGGCATGACTCCTTTAAGGGTTGTTAAAGCTGGTCGTGACCATTCTATGGATTGCTAAGGCTGGGGTTGACTGTTTAAGGGCTGCTAAGCCAACCCATGACGTCCTGTTGACTAATTGAAGGCTGCTAAGGTGATTTTTAGCTGATACGTGACTTTTTGTTTCACTGTTAGCTGGGCCATGACCTTTTTCGGTTGACTGTAAGCTGGGCCATGACATTTGGACTGAGTGTGAAGCTGAGCCGTAATTTTTGTTGGGTTTCAAGCTGGGTTGTAACCTCTTGTAGGCTACTAAGGTGCTTCTATTTGGACTTCCCTGAAGCTTGTAAACTATTGCAACAAGGGTTTGTAGGTTCATCTTCACTTCTAGACTATTTTGATTATCACTTAGAGGTTTGTACTTGTCTAACCTTGTTCTACAGTTACTCATCTTCTCTCACTTAGGTATGTCCATTGTTCCATAGAGACTTGTCGTCATAGACAAGGTCTGATCTGAAAAAGATATCTAAGTATAAGGAACGTCTAAACCCACTAAGCTTTCTTTTCTTTACTGTTTATTAGTTTTGATTATTTAATATTAACTTGTCTTTTATAGTACCGTTGTTTATGTTCTATTTTCATGTACCTTGCAATTGATAAATTCTATCGCAAGGACCAACTTTAACACAGTGATCGCTGAGGAGTATTAAAGTTGAAAGAGATGAAAATTATGTTTTAATTGTATTACAACTGTACTGTTTTGTATCTAGCATTGATTTAGATTTTATTTTGTGCATTAAAGTACAAATTTTGAATTTTCTATCTCAAACCCTAACCTAACACAAATTTTAACAAATAGTACCCACAAAAGTATTATATAATTGTTATTTTGAGTCTTCCTAGGTAGGTCGCCCTTGTTTTGGAGCAACAGGCCGACCTAGCTAAGTTAAGTTGTCACTCACTTGATGAGTCTAGCATTGATTTAGATTTTATTTTATGCATTAAAGTACATATTTTAAATTTTCTATCTCAAACCCTAGCCTAACACAAATTTCAACAAATAATACCCACAAAAGTACTATATAAATGTTATTTTGAGTCTTCCTAGGTAGGTTGGCCTTGTTTTGGAGCAACAGTCTGAAACAGGTAAGACGCCTTCCTCATTAGACACATCTCTCACACGAGTAAGTGCGCAAGAGAGAGAGTGAAGAGGTTTGCTGGAGAGAGGAAGTTGCTAGTCTTGTTCTTGGGGTTGTTCACTGTACCTAGTCGAATTCTATATTGAGGAAGTTTTGCTGGGTTTTCTCTCCCAAGAGGGTTTCCAAAGATAAATCTGTGTTCTTTTGTCTTGCTGTGTTTGTCTTTCTTTCAGTGGTCCTATTGCATATGGTTATGATGATATGATGCTAAACGTCTATAGCTCTTATATAACCATTAAAATCTTAACAATTATAGATAACTCTAGGGCTATAGCCATGAATTTAATGTTTTGTTTTAGTTCTATGAATAAAAAGTCCCACTGTTTTGTTTGTTGCAGAAAATCTTATGACAGAGTCAAGACACTCATATGTCTAGAACCGTCGCTCCTTTGAACGTTCTTCCCCATATGTTCTTGGATAGAGATCCATTTACATAAATACAAATTACAAATTAAACTAGTAACTGAAAAGAATATTGCATAATTTTGAAATTTTCATGATCAGCTGCTGGAGACTGTCACTATCAACTGGTTTATTAGAGGCAAATGATATATCAGTTTAGGTTAAGTTTGCAATACTAATGGTGGATATAGAAAAATGAAAAAATATAGGATAAGACAGAAGAGAAGGAAAGAGATTTTATAGTTGTTGAATTCATTCCAAAACTCCATAAGATAGACTTATCAGACTGGTATTATCTCTGTTTTATTTATGCATGTACGCACACGGGCCACATAGAAGAGTGAGGGTAGGCAGAGCAAGAAAGCATAATCACCCTCAATCAATCAACCATTGAGTTATCCACAGCAGGGGCCCTCAGTACCAACTATTCTCCACATGACCTTAGCAGACAGCACATCAGCCCTTTTACAGTTATTGAGGACTAGGAGGAGACTTCCCTCCTTTCTCTTCCGCCCTCAGAGTCCACTTCCAGCACCACCAGAGTTGACATGCTCTTTGTAACGGAGTTGTAGCTGTCCTACAATTTTTTCATGTATCTGTCTTCTTTCCTTTCGGATTAGTAACTTGGATTTCTATTGTTTTGCTCTGAAATCTTTTTATCTTAACTCGTTGTTTGCTTTAGAATAAATTTTTATGGCATTTTCATTAAGTTGATCTAAATAAAATTATCTTATATTATATGGGTTTGAGGATATGAGCAAGCCGTGGAGCTTTATGGCTGGCCTGAAAGAGGCCCAAGTTCCATTCCATGTGGGGTTACAGTGCTTTATGTGGAGACTACTCAAACTAAAGCTGTGCTCGGCTCAGGCTCAGGTTTACTATGCTGTAGTACAGTTAACATGGCAAAGTCTATAACCTACAGATTACTCTTAAAGTAAGAGAAAGTTAACATGGGGAGACTACTCAAACTAAAGCTGTGCCCGGCTCAGGTTTACTATGCTGTAGTACAGTTAACATGGCAAAGTTAACATTGCAATTATATCACTGTTCTATTGATCCTCGTAACATTATGGTAGTCTTCTAATAAACTTGTGTTCATCAAAGGCAATGGTACCTATGGTGGGGCCA
Source organism: Pseudotsuga menziesii (assembly GCA_001517045.1). Lineage (NCBI taxonomy): Eukaryota > Viridiplantae > Streptophyta > Pinopsida > Pinales > Pinaceae > Pseudotsuga > Pseudotsuga menziesii. The sequence goes on from LPNX010605056.1 coordinate 256,236, forward strand.
TAAGTCTTGGGGTCCATTCCAAGGGGCTGGGCTATCTTTAATTCTCAATGCTGAAGTAAAACAAAAACTTCTGTTCATTAAAGTTTAAATTTAAACGGTCATTAATTAACAGTGACCTTTTTTTCTTTCAACAATTAACCATAAACAGGTGGACTAAACACTTGTTACTCACACTATAACCAGATAGGCCAATCACTTACTAACATTCACGAAAAGAAAAGAATGGACATGAAGAGAGTGTGAATATAATGGATTACCTCAATGGAGTCGAGTTTGAGCAGAAGAGCAACAGCCTTCTCACAAAACCTCCGCCGCTCATCCTGATCTCGCTTCACAATTTTCTGATAGCCAACGTTGGCAAACAGGAAGTTAAGCTGCTTAAACTCAGACTTCACCATAGCCAAGTCCTTGAGATGCCTCAAACTCTGAGATCGCCTTACGAGATATGACCGAAATCTAGACTGGATGATCCGAGCTGCAGCCTCTGGATTCATCTCATCGTTTCTGAGGCAGTGGCATTCCCTTTGTTGAGGATTTGGTTTCACATTAATATCACTATTGCGTGATGAGGTTGGGCTTTTCAAAGCCTCAGGCTCTAAACCCAACTCAACCTGTCGAAAGCCGCCCTGGCATATTTCTTGTTGAGGATTACGACTGTGACTACTAGGCGTTGACGTTTTGAAAAGACCACGAGAATAAGAAGGATGCTTCTTAGTGGGAGGGTTTTTGGCCCGGATCCGTGACTTAAATGTGGACCCCGACGGACTTCCAACCCTGGTGAGCTCCTCTAGGTTAATCTCTAAGGCCTCAAGCCGATCGGCCAAACTGTGTAAACAGTATTCAATCTCTTCGTCCCTGCTGCTGCCTTTCTTGCCCCTTCGAGGAGGGGATTCGCGCGCTTGTTCGCAAGCTGTGCGGGAATAGGCGAAGTGTGAATATGCGGGATGGGGTTTGAACTCTTTCTCCTCAACCCATCTTCTTTTTCTTCGCTGTATGGCAGCCAGAAGATGTTGATAACAATCGTCGACGTCGTCTGTTTCACAGTCGTAGTCATAGTCGTGTGTGAGAACTTCCATGGGAATGGGAAGAACATAAAGCCTCCTTCCTCTTCTGGATTGCTGGAAGCAACAACCACCGACAGGTGCAGAGTGATCCCAGTTCGAGTGAGCGTAGGCCTCATAAGCACCCATCCTCGCCATGTAACCCAACAACAATAAGGCCGGCCCTGTCGATTAATTTGTAAAGCCCAAGGGTTTACTACAACTAGCCCAGGTTCGAGTCTCACAGAATCCTTAGGGCTGTATCGGAGAATCCCAACACTCCCAAGCTATTAACCCCACCCTTCCTCAAAAGAAAAAAATCGGGAAATTTTATGTCCACCAAAACAAAAACCCATGTACTCACATATCCTGTTGGACCCTGGACTTGAACTGTGAACAAAACAAAAACCCATGTACTCACATATCCTGTTGGACCCTGGACTTGAACTGTGAACAACACACAAGTAGGTACTCCTGGTTTGTTGCAGGCAAGCGAGGCTGTTTGAGTAGGAGTGACTATGGATGTCAAGCGATCGATTCTTGTCGGCGTACTATAAAAATGTCATCACGTGCGCACAGCACATGACTGCGTCTCCAAAACAAACGACCAACAATGCCTGATAGACTGTCGACTCTCTTTTACGGACAGTGCCATATTTCTCTCTCTCTTATTTTTAGCGTTTATAATTGGAGTAAGTTAGCTATGGAGCAATCCTCCCTCCCAGGGATAGAATTTGACGGGTAAATGTCCGTCATGGGTCAATTTACCCGCCAAATACAGTTAATATTTGATGGAGACCGTCAAAATATGGCTTAGAATATAGAAAACCTTTCAGTTTTTTATTGTTACCCGCAATTTTTACGGGTGTCCACCATTTGAAATTCCAACCCTGCTCCCTCCATCGTACGGAGGAGGAGTAAAGTCAACGTTTTTTATTGTTACCCGCAATTTTTACAGGTGTCCACCATTTGAAATTCCAACCCTGCTCCCTCCATCGGACGGAGGAGGAGTAAAGTCAACGTTGACTTTACTCCTCCTCCGTCCGATGGAGGGAGGATTGCTCCATAGCTAGCTTACTCCTTTATAATTTGGTTTAACATTTATTTGAAGCCTTGTGATCATGATGAGTGTTGGTATACGAGACTTTTTGTTTATGGGCAAGGGACTTGACTTTACTCCTCCTCCATCCGATGGAGGGAGGATTGCTCCATAGCTAGCTTACTCCTTTATAATTTGGTTTAACATTTATTTGAAGCCTTGTGATCATGATGAGTGTTGGTATACGAGACTCTTTGTTTATGGGCAAGGGACTATTCTACATAAGGATGTAAATGTAGAGGTTTGTATATTCTAGCTACTTCTAGATTTGAACTTATAATTTTTTTTAGAAGAAACTTTATAGAAAAACCTTGTGTTTGTATTATTTTTTCGACTAGTCGACCTCTTCGTGATGTTATTTCAGTTGTATTCTTTGTGGGTTGAGTGGGACTAGTCATGAACCGTGGAGTTATTACTCATGTCAGGGTTGGATGGGAAGAAATGAGCAAACTATGAGCCGAAGAATACTTATGCCGCTCTCCCCGGCTGGAAAATGAAGTCAAATGATTCCTTCGTGATGTTATTGACTCGGAAGAAGATTTGAACTAGAAATAATCCTTGATTTTAACACATTTAAATGTGGGTAGACATCACACAAGTGGATTTCCCATTTGTCAATGGTGTATCGATGGATGATCAAGTTTTTAATAGTAATGAGGATTTGGAAAGCCACGGAAGATGTGAGTCTAGGTTTGGCTCCATCTAAATCAGATGTGATTAGATGAGCATAAGATGGATCAATTATCTAAGGTAGACATGGTAGTTCGAGACCGAGCCAAGTAATCCTTAATACTATAATTATGGGTAGCTCTCACGTACTTCTCAAATATTAGAATAGACCAAATACTCCTTGTGGCATCTTGGCTACGCAATAAAACTTTTACTGTCAGAGGAGCATCTGTGATATGGAAGGGTTTTCTTCATACACTTTCCTGGCTGGGAAGAGGGCTTATCTGGATGGTGGGTAATGGTTCAGCTATCCGGGTGGGTATAGACTTGATTGTAGGCTTAGATTCTCCCTTCACTCTCTCACAGGACCTGCGGGAATGCCTGGAAGACTTCAGTATAAACACGTTGGATCAAGCTAAGAACCATACTATTTGTGCACGAAATTATTGGTTTACAGTTGAGGAATTGGACTTGGTGGGGTATTGGAAGAATCAGTGGGAAATTTATATTGCGGGGCTAGAGTTTGGTAGAATTCGTCTCTCTGAACACAAGGATGCACTATTATGGTCACACGACAAGTATATTGGGGCTATTACTGCAGCACAAGGTTATGATTGTATTGCATCTTCTTACTGCACTTCAGGACAGTCACCGGTCCTAAATCTTCTCTGGAAATTGAATATTCCAAAAAAAAATTGTTGTTTCATCTGGTTACTGGTCAAGGAACGAGTTTTGACTTGGGATCAACTTCAATGTCGAGGAAGACAGGGACCAAGCCTGTGTATTCTTTGTCGAAAAGGGGAAGACACAACACAGCATCTTTTCATGGATTGTTTGTTCTCTCGAAGAGTTTATTCTGCTGTTGGTGATTGCTATGGGCTGCCCACTATTCCGAATACTTCAGCCAGATCCTTTTTTGAACAGTGGTTCTCCAGTACTTCTGTTTACCATTATCTACCACTTTTTTTTTCTTCTGGTGCATATGGAAACAAAGAAATCGATGCATTTTTGACAATAATCTGGCCTCTGTTTTTGTACTTCGTAAGCAAATCTATGATCTCATGCTTATGTATCCTGTCCCTAAAAAGAAGAAGAAATCTAGGGTCATCGACCCGGGCCCGAAGATCAATTACCCTTGTGGATTTTTTGGTGGGGCGGCTGCTGGGAATCTTGGTGGAGCAGGATTTGTGATTCATTTGAGTACTTCTTATTTCATTAGTTTCTCTATGGGTTGTGGCAGAAGCACCAACACCAGATCAGAGCTTCTAGCACTATGGGCACTTCTATCGGTTGCAATTCATTTGGGGATCCCTCTCTTTTCTGTATTTGGGGATTCACAGGTTATCATTTCTTGGGTGAACAGAACTGCCACATTGAATGCCCCTCTCCTGAGTCATTGGTGTGATGACATTCTATCTCTGCTGCAACATGTTCCTTCAGTGACCATCAATCATATCTATCGCGAGCATAACCAACAGGTTGACAGTCTCTCCAAACTGGCTCTTTTGTTGACCCCAGGAAATGGGGAATTTTCTGAATCTTTGGATGGTAAGATCATTGATCAAGGGAATTTTCAGTTATTCTAGCTTGTGCCGAGCTTTTCCCTTTCACTCTCTTTTTAGTGGCACATACTCTATGTATGTTTGATTTGGTATTTTAGCTGACATGGATGAGTCTATCAGCCTTCTTGCTATGCTCTAGATTCATATTTTTTTGGTCACCTTCGATTTATATCAGCTAGATTTCTGACCTGTATCTACAGGAATGATGAGAAAAGTCTGCACTCAGCAGACTTTATACTTTTCTATGCCCATGTATCTTGGATGACTGGTGTCCACTGAATTTACAGCTATCAAAGGGGCCCTCAAATGAATTTGCATTTGTGGAAGCTTGGTATATGCCATTTATTGGTTGATTGTATATGATGTCCTTTGATTCTTTAATAGAATATCAAGGTCTGGTATTTTTTCCTCTGAAAAAAAAAATTATGGGTAACTCTCACATTTGGGTGATGTGTTGTACAATGTAAGGAAAATTTAGGGACCTTGGTATTAGGATTGACCATAGGACATAGCATGTAAAAGGGCTTATCAATAAGAGGTGAGTCCTTAGCATTGTCGCTGGTAACAAAATTTAAAGGGGTACAATATTGGTGGCACTTACTGAGGTTGTATATATCTGTTATTCCAATAATTCTAATAAAATATTGGGGGAAAATGGTCAAAAAAGAAACAGAAAAAGGTCCAAAATCTTTAAACAATAACAATTCTGATAAATTGTTGAAGGAAAATAGTCGAAAAAGAAATCGAAAAAGTTCCAAATAGTCTAATCTAAACAACTGGATAGGATTGGAGTTTAAGTTTTATTTATTTATTTAATCATTTATATGGTAAAAAATTCTATTAGCTAAGTGGAAGTATAACCTCCAACAAAATTCCTATTTAAGTGGAAGTATGATCCGAAAATGACAGGATATTTTTAACCATTAAATTGCAAGTGAAATTTGAATGCTTAATCACCATAAAAAGGCTTGAAAGATGAATTTTAAATGCTTAATTAAACACACATAAGCACATAATTAAGTAAGCAAACCAGGAAAATGTAGACAAGAACTGATAATGGAGTTCACCCCTCCTAGGATACGTCTCCGGGTCACTTCCAATGAGAAGGTCAATCTTATTAAGTCTTCAAAAAAAATTTGCTTACAATGAGTTCTTGAAACACTTCTGAGTTCTATCAGTCAAACTCATAAACAAACTGCACCATTGTGATCCTCTCGAATTTTCGAGAAAAATTAATATAACCTCTATACATTTTGCCTGAGGTCTCCTCTGGCACACAAAACAAGATAACTCTCTGTTGCAATTGTATAGATGGTATAAATTTCCACCTCGAAAAACATTCCCATTTATGGTTGTACCTTTGTCTCAAAGACTGTGCCAAAACTGTGCTTTGGTCTCTGCAAAATCGTGGTTTAAAACGTGCATTTATAAAAAATTTGGAGAAATAGAGGCACGCCTTTTTGGGCTCGGAATCCCATTTTGAAACTTAAAAGACTATTGTTCCATATCCTATCAAGGATCAAGGTCATAGCCCATTTCTAACACATAGAATTAGGGGAGCAGAGGTCTTGAGGTCAAACCCACAGGCCTCTCACTTCTCCCTTTTAAACGTGATATGATACGGGATATTGTGGTGGCAATATATTATATGATATTGTGACAGAGTTTGGTGAAGGTTTAGTGTATTCATGGCATATGGTTCACATATAGTATATAGTTTGTTGAACATTGGGCTATGCAGTGGCATTTGACCTCGGGCCTCTCGCTTTTCCCTTTTAGACGTGATATGATACAGGATATTGTGGTGGCAATATATTATATGATATTGTGACAAAGTTTGGCAGAGGTTTGGTGTATTCGTGTCATATGGTTGGAATATAGTATATAGTTTGTTGAACATTGGGCTATGCGGTGGCATTGGCATATCGAATGGTTACCATATTACAAATATTTGGGGGTTGATGTTGTTCAATACTACAGAAGGTAAGCGAACGCTCTGGAGATTTCGCGTGCTAGGGTTTTGCGGCCCTAGGTTTTCTGCGGGAGGGCTCTGCGCAGGCCTTCCCTTCATGGATCCTCCGGATCCCGACCTCTCGAGTTATGATGAACGCTTTCTGAATATTGTCGCTTCCATTCCCC